>JAODPA010145339.1:0-15471 GCA_025585075.1 Nepenthes mirabilis
TGTCCAAAAAGACAACAATGCATCAACAATTATATAAACAAGCCTAGTATCTTCCAGTTCTTCAATCTTGCTCACCGGGCAAGAACTCCTGTATCTCTTATTTATCAAGTTAGTAAAAATAATACGAAAGTGAGCCAATTTCTCAGAATGGCACAATATTCAAAAGAGTATGCATACTTTTAACTTAAATATTTATCGGAAGGGAAATAGGAATTGTGATCCTGTGCAAAGGCTTAAATATGTACAAAAGCTTTCATAATGCATATCCAATTTTCTTATATTTATACTTAACCAGAAATATGCTTAAATCTTCTCAATATTCAGCCAGATACACACACACGGCAGCCCATTTCAACACCAGATTTTCAATAACTTAATAGGAAATCAATACACATGGCAGCCTAAAATTAACATGAACTATGAATTTAGCAAAGACACACGGCTACCCCAGTCGCACATGAATTCAGAGCAACTCCACTTCCAAATTTCCTATAGAAAAGCAGCACGCACATCACGGCTGCTACTTCACAACTGTGGCAGCTTGCTATAAAGAGAAAAGCTGCAACATGGAAGCTCATGAAGCTCGACAAATTTAGCCAAATTTGGAGCAAAGTAAAAACAGCATACACATCAGCTAAATTACTCACCAGTTAAAGCCCACCATTAGGCAAAGTCTCAAACTGCCAAACAAACTGGATGACTCAGCCTCCTTCATCCTGTGTTGGCAGCCGGCTCGTGGGTTTTCTTTTATTTAAGCCACGTAGGGTTGGTGTAAAGGGAAGAGAGGAGAGACAAAGCGTGAGAAAGTTAAGGAAATATTGAGAGGAAATAAACCGTGAGGAGAAAGAGAGAAAGCAGAAGGAAAATAAGAGAGAAAGCAGAGGAGGAACCGAAGACAATAAGGGGAAAGTTAGCTGAAATTTGGCAACTGTACTTGATTCCTTTCTTCTCTTGGTGCCGTTTATTGATTATTCCTTAAAGTATTATTGTTCTAATACTTGCTAGTCTCACATATTTATGCATATCATCATATTGCCATAAAATATACTCAGCTGCATCTTAGAGGTGAATTTCAGTAGCCGAATGGCTGCTGAATTTCAGCTAAACCAGTGACCAAATGGCCACCAAACCGGCCCAAATTTGGTATACAATTAGCTTAATATCTTACCAATGTTATGACAAAATGGCTCATGAAAATGAGCTGGACTGGTTAGTAAACCAGGTCCATGAACAGCAAAAGGTCTTGCTAAACTGTATCATAATGCAGTTGGAAATCATCCTCTAAACCGGTTCTGAACCAGGCTCCAAATTGGTCAAGCCAGCCATGATATAAGTTTAAGTGCCTTAAGAAAATGTTCAAGTGTCACCACGGAGAATTTGACCCCGAACTGGTCACAAACCGGCTACCAAAACAGAAGCTGAACCCTGCTGCATCAGAAAATGCTAATGCAGAATTTTCAGTCATGCTTTTGATCTGAACCGGCCCAAAAATTAGCTTGGGATGGCCATGAACCAAACATATTCTTAAACTAGAGTCTCTTATCTGTAATTAGGATCCTTGTATCAGTCAAGAACCGGTCATGAAGTGGCCACAGAACCGGTAATAGCAGAGTTGGTCCCTGAGCACTCTTGCTGATTCTGAATCGGCAGGCTGGGAAAGATCAGTGGAAACGGACCCGAATCAGTTGAACCGGCAGCCAGCCCCGCCACAATATCATATACTAAGGTTGACCTACCTACCCGTAAACCAACCATCCAAAATGCCTTAAAATGGATACTGAACCGGACCCTTGAACAGCACCAGAACCGGTTCAGTACTCTGTAAACTGGTTCTGGCAGCTTGAAGAAATAAACTGAACCGGCCCTGAACCGGTTGAACCGACACCCAACTAGACCAAATTATTAAGTCCTAAGGTTAAACTATTCACCTACAAAATTCTGGCCAAAAATACCTTCGGAGTAGTGATGAACCGGGCCCCCAAAACTGATAAGTCGTTCCATTAGCCTTCCGGCACATGCTAGAATTAAGACCGTAAACCGGTTCATCTTGGTTTTTAAACCGGATAAATTGGCACCCAAATATTATTAAGACAATATTAGAAAATATAAGATAATAATAAAATATTCATGGTAAAATAATGACTAAAACCGACTCCGAACTGGGCCTCAAACTATTCAAGAAGAACCGGCCAAATGATGAAATTTTCAGTAAGAAAGAAGCCTTGAACCGTTGAACCGGTTCATGTAAACAAGTTCACAAGTGATAAAAATTAATAATAAAAATAAATATGAACCATCCATTGAACTGACCGTTAAATTGGTCATGAACCGATAACCGAGTCCGCAAGTAATTGTACTATGAAATCAACCCAAAGTGGCTGCGAACTAGTTATTGTACTAGTAACCGAATTAGTCAAATATATTACATGTTAAATTGCATTTTAAGAATTAAAACCATGAAAACAACAATGCATTGATTCTGTTACGATTTACAGTTCGTTACCAAATATTATATGTTTCGATGTATGTTTTGAAAAGTTTAAATAAGGATAAGTATGGAATGGAAGTTTGGTATGCTCCAAGAATAATTAGAATTTTCTCCCAGAATGGAGAAAAGTAAACAAAGAAGTATTTTAAACAAAGTAAAAGTTTCCATATCAAGTTACCAAGTTTGAAAGAAGAAGTAAGAAACTAGACTAAGAAAATTATCTCAACAGGTAATATTCCATAGCATGCCATAGATATTACAGTGGAAACTCAAAGATTATCCTGATTGTGTTTTGTAGTGACTGATATTCCTTGGCACGCCTTAGGGTATTACAGTGAAAACTCGAGGACTATCTCTCGGCCATAAGGGTACTTTTGGCGACATTTTTGTTATTTGGCCCCGTATATTGGGTTAAAAGTATACCACTCACCACAGGGTGTTGAATTGCGTGGGTATGTGCCTTAGATTGTTTGAAAATATACACAATCCTTTTCTTGATTGACCATATCGTTAGCTGGTAAGACTTTCTAGACTAATCCTTAAAGATAAATGAGAAAAGGACAAATGATAATTATGAGTCAGAAAAGAAAAAGAAGTCAAAATTTCATGCATGTTCTTAAATGATTCCTATTCTTTTGAATTATATATTTATTTTAAGTATAAATGTGCATGTCTTTATTTTTTTATTTGTACATTGTTGAGCATTTTGGCTCACCCACTTGCTATTTTTCTAATCCCTTATATGGAAAGTATAAGTTGGTATTTGGTGATCAAGATTGAAGTAGGAAGGTGATTAGAATTAGACGACGATGAATTGTAATTATTAGATAAATTTGATGTTAGAAATATATTCCATCTTGTAATGAATAAAGGAAAAACATATATACATTGTTGATATGGATCATTTAGTTGTGCTTCCACTAATGGCTATGGTTATTATTTATACTTCCATAAAATATTTTTATGGTAATGATTTTTTGGTTACTAGTAGTATCTTTAAAGAATCCGATACCATATTTATGTCATATGGGGTTGAAGCAACTTGAAATGGTATCATATGAATCTTGTGTATAATAATAATATATTTATGGGCTTATATTTAATATGGTGTCTCTTTAAGTGTAAATGAGGATGTGGGACGTCACACATCCAGTTGGAAGTCACCTTGGGAACATACTTTAAGATGGCATCCCGCGTGTTGAATTCCTGATGGTTAACCTACCTTTAATTTACAATGCCATCCTAGGCCGGCCTTGCCTGACCGCATTTGGGACCATAACATTGATCATGCACTTAAAGATGAAGTTTCCTACGACATGCAGCATTTGAGAAGTTCTGGGTGACCAAATAATAGGCTGGACATGCTACCTGTCCTAGGTCACTCAAGCAATTCCAGACCGACAAACAGGGGACTTCAATCACAGAGATGAAGTGACTTTATTGTACGACCAGGCCGGTGAGGCGACGGACCGCCTTCCTCTAGGCCTCGGCGATCCGGAGAGATGCACACAGATAGGGGGCTCACTTGCCAGACCTTATGCGACTAGCTAATCACTATCCTCCGAAAAAACTCTGATGTCTTTGTGTAGACCCCTGCAGACATGCTGAAAATTTTGACCAGAGTAATAGTTCACAAGTTGGCCCTCGATCCAGGTCACAAGCTTGTCGGGCAGAAGCGGATAAACTTTGTTTTTGGTAAGTGGAAGCAGATAAACCACTCCATCAAAAAGCTCATTGCCATCCGAGAGAAGGTGAAGAAACTGTTTGATGCCGGTTTCATTAGGGAAGTCCAGTATCCAGATTGGTTCTGCAACATGGTACATCAACTTTACCGATGTGAACAGGGTATACCCGAATGATAGCTTCTTGCTGCCCAAGATCGACCTATTGGTGGACACTACCTTCGAGTGCGAATTGCTAAGTTTCATGGATGCATACTCAGGCTATAATTAGATCCGGATAAGTCTTAAGGATGAAAAACATACTTCCTTCATAATGGACCAGGGGGGTACTATTACAAGGTCATACCCTTTAAACTGAAAATATAGGTATCACGTACTAGCAGCTCGTTAATAAAATATTTGAGTCTCAATTTGGTCGAAATATGGAGGTATACATAGATGATATGCCCTTCAAAATCAAAACCACCCACGACCATATCCGTGCAATCAATGAGGCTTTTGGAGTGCTCCGAGCTCACCGATGATGTTGAACCTGGCAAAGTGCATTTTCAAGTATCATTTACAAAATTACTAGGTTTTATCGTCTCTTGGAAAGGGATTGATGTAAACCCCAAAAAGATAAATGTGATCATGGACATGAGCCCGCTGCAGACCATGAAGGACATTCAGAGGCTAACCTGGAGAATTACAATGCTCTCCCTCTTCCTAGCAAAATTCAGGAAAAAATACATTCCCTTCTTCAAGGCCTTGAGAAGTACAAGGGCTAATGACTTCTCATGGATGACCAACTGCTAGGCTGCTTTTTAAGAGCTGAAGGAGTATCTCGCCAGCCCCCCTTTCCTAACATCACTAAAAGATGACGAGGAGTTGTATCTGTACTTGACAATTTCAGAGATGGAGCTAAGATTAGTTTTGATCCGACAGCAATCTGACATATAACCACCAGTCTACAACATTAGCAAGACTTTGACAAGCGTCGAGACTCGGTACACATGCCGAAAATCAAAATGGTGTTTGTTTTATTTGGCAAGAAAATTGAGACCCTACTTCCAAGCGCACAAAATAGTTGTGTTGACCGATCAACTCTTGAAGGAAATCCTATAGAAATCCGAAATATTAGGGTGGCTAGTCAAATAGGTCATCGAATTGGGAGAACTTGACATAGAATTCAGGCCGAGGCTGGCCGTAAAAGTCTAAGCCCTGGCGGATTTCATTGTCGAGACCATGACCCCGATCCTTAGACACCAATGGTCCAGATGAAATTGACTGCCAGCCGGAGGAGGCACTGAACTGGACTCTACACGTAGACGGGTCCTCGGCTTAAGTGGGTAGTGGTGCTGGAGTAATCTTAAAGACCCCTGACGAGTTGGAGATTAGGTACTCATTGAAACTTGGATTCCCAGTTACCAATAATGTTGCCGAATAGGAGGCCCTACACGCCGGGTTGCAACTCGCAAAAGAATATTCAGCAAGGCACGTAACCATCTATAGCGACCTAGAACTGATCGTGAACTAGGTTCGTGAGAGTTTTGAAGTGTCAAGTCCTTTGCTCGCAAATTACCTCGCTAGAGTAAGGAGTATGGCCCAGAAGTTTGACAAGATCGAGACGGTGCACATCTCGAGGGCGAACAATTGGAAGGCCGACTAACTGGAAAAGGCCGCTGTAATTAAAATCCTAGAGTAGTACTCAAGAAACATGCGAGAGGTATTGACCTCTCTAAGTGTAGAAGAACCCAAGCAAGAAGAGCTACAAGTATCTAATAACGAAAGTTGGATGTCATCCTACTGGAGATATATTACGGACAACACCATACCAAAAAACCCGAACAACGCCAAACACGTGAAGAAGACATGCAAGATGTTTTGACCTCTCCAAGTATAGAAGAACCCGAGCAAGAAGAGCTACAAGTCTCCAATAATGAATGCTGGATGTCACCCTACTGGAGATATATTACAGACAACATCCTATCAAAGAACCAAGAGAACGCCAAACGCGTGAAGAAGACGATCGGCTAGTACACCATCGTGGATGGGAGTTGTATCTCCAAGGGTACTCCACCCCATACTTGCGGTATCTTACACCGGAGGAAGCCGACTACGTATTAAGCGAGGTGCATCTCGGCATCTATGGGTCACATGTTGAGGGCAAGAACCTTACATTCAAAAAAATGTGCCAAGGCTACTATTGGCCAACGATGAAGAAAGATGACTTAGACTTTGTAAAGAAGTGCAAGAACTTTTAGATCTATGGCAACCTCCCCATCAACCACCCACAAAACTGAGGACCCTTCAGACCCTTTGGCCGTTCACGCAATGGGGGCTCAACATACTCGGCCCCTCCCCGTCACATCTAGGCAAAGGAAGTTCGTCTTAGTGGGTATCAACTATTTCACAAAGTGGGTCAAAACCTTCCCATTGGCTTGGATTACCGAGCAAAATGTCACAAATTTTATCTGGTAGTAGATCATTTGTAGATTCGGGATTCCCAAGGTTAACATGACTGACAATGTAACCCAATTCACGGAAAAATATATCACCAAATATTACATATGTTTGGACATCCGGTTGGTCCACACCTCAATCACCTATTTGCAAACAAACAGACAGGTGGAGGTTACCAATCTAACTTTACTAAATGGGCTAAAGACTAAATTGGAAGACGTTGGGGACTCCTAGGCGAACAGGCTACCTTCAATCTATGCTACGAAATTAAGGCAGTCCTCCTAGTTGAAATCAGACTACCAGTCTCTTAGTCGAGGGTTTTGATCCTCTCAACAACTCTTAACAATTTAGAGAGCATCTTGACCTGCTTGAAAAAGTGGCCAAGATGCGCCCGGCTGCCTATCAATCGCGGATCACCCAATACTACAACAAAAGGGTGAAGGCTTACCAATTCAAGGTAGGAGACCTGGTTCTATAATATATCGAGGCCACTGGCAATAATGTTGACAATAACAAGCTCTCCTCGAACTAGGAAGGTCGATTCCTCATCGTGGCCATCCTGCGAAATGGTGCATACAAGCTTCGTGCACAGAACAGCAAACTCGTCCCTAGGACATGGAATGTGGTCCACCTTAAGAAGCATTACCAGTAACCTCATGCCGAGCCCAGGTACGTTCAGCATACATTACCGAGCGGGCTTGTAAAAGTGTATCATATTAATAAAATGATTTGTTTGCTTATTCACTCATTATTAGTTGTTATTAATTGTTTGCCTGTTCATATAAATACTTGTGTGACATTGTATAAATTCAAGTGACTTAGATTGCCCCTAAAATGGGCAAATTTTCATTCACCCATTACCAAACCACAAACCCAAACCGAGTAGCCTGTACGCAATCAAATTTGAACCTTGGTCAAGCATCGAGCGGCCCATATGGGTTCGAATTTGAACCTCAATCCTGTACCAAGTGGCCCATAGACGGTCAAGTTTGAACCTTGATCCCGCACCGAGTAGCCCATGCATGATTGAATTTGAACCTCGGTCCAGCACTGAGCGGCCCATGTGCAGTTGAATACCAAAACCTTAGGAGCTTTTCAACATGCATGTGGCAACTCCCCCAATAGGGACGAGCACCTTCAGTCGAAGATGGTTGGCAAATTAGGATTTGACGCGTAAGAATGACGTCCCCCAGAGAGACAAACTCTAGTCATTACACAAGGACGTTGTCCCTAACTTTGCCAAGGCTTAGCAACGACAATGACGATGCTTAGCCGGCAAACCATGATGCATTAAAAGTAAGACTACACAAAAATGTAAAAACTATGACAATGATTGGGAGAATTTTTACTCATTCATTGCAATGCCAAACTATACAAGTGTACCAGCATGATAAAAAAGAAAAGAAGAGCAGGATTTACAAGCCGAATAAGGCTACCTATGGCTAGGGGCTCCCCGAAGGATGTGACAAGGGCTCCCCCTTGTCAGAAAAATCAGATAGATTAGACTGGCACTGGGCCACCCCTGTTCCTTTGGTCGAAGAAGCTCTCATAGCCTGGCCCACCTCCTTTGGGCTAAATCAGGTCGTCAACTCCACTCCTAGCCTAACATTCTCCCTTCAGAGGTCCGAAAGATACCACTTGGCTACATGCAATGCATCCTTGGATCTTTGCAACTCTTTCCTGACCTCAGAGAGTTGAAGTTCAATATTGGAGACCCAATCCCGACAATGCTAGGCTTTGGAGGTGGTGGCATCCACCCGGCCATGCATCTCCTTGAGTACACTGGGGTCGACATGTGTCTTGTTTAGGCAGCGGACCTCCCCATCCAGCCAACGAATCCTAGATGACCATTCGTGCAAGCATGTCAACAAAATCTGCACCATCTTGTTATCCTACAAATAGAGAATGAAAAGGAGATTAAGCCAGGTCGTTCCCAATAAAGTGAAAAGTTCTCTGAAGTTTATTGGGATGTAATGTAGTTCATTAGCCGTAGCACTCAGCAGCACCCTGAATAAAGAGGCAGGAGTGGACACCCTCTCCGGTCGAGGCCCCCCAGGACTTGGATTCGATGAGAGAGCCACTGGGCCCCTTGTGGCATCAATCGTTGGAGACACCGAATGAGATGCCCCCATGGTCACCACTACCTCAATGTCAGCCCTCATCAAGCCCTCCACCAGGTGGACCTCACCGAGACTCTCTTCGACTAATTCATAGAAAGGGTAGGGCACCATCTGCTCAACCAAAGTAGTCATAACTATAGGAACCTCCTATCAGACCTGGGCAAGTGTGCAAATTGGCCCAATAAGTCCCCCAACCTCGGGCTCACCCGATGCCCCTGCAAAAAGAGTAGGGGGCTGTTGGGCAAAGTAGCCCTGACACCCTCCTCCGTGGTGCCAACAATTGAAGAGGTGTGACGGGGCCCGGTCACCCATATGGTTTTCCTAGGCCGCGTATCGACTCTACCATTTGAAGGCCCTCGATGGTGGAAGAAGAGGAAGAGCCCGATGACGATGCTGCCCGCCATTGAGACAAGCTCTTAGAAGGATCCCCGATGTACAAATTCCAAGTTTCCTTTTGGGCTCGGCATGCACTGCAACTGTCATGCCCACCCCCTCCAGGTGCGACTCCGACTTGGCCCGGGCTAAGACCTCGGTAGTCAACTAGCAATCTCGTCTGCTAAACGACTTAGCATATGCCCAAACAAGCTCTGTCGAAACCCTCTCCAAAGCCTACTCTGAATCTGAAACCTTGCCGAAAAAGGACTCCGGCACGTTGCCCCAATTGTTAGAAAGTGCCCAAGCGGAGAGAACCTCCAAATAAAAGAACTAGTCATTCCAATTCTTCACGGAGTCTGAAATTTCCCTGTTTATTTTAAAATCCGAGTGAGGGGACAACTAAATCTAATCCATGTCCTGACAAAATTGGAAGATAGCCTTCACGGCCACAGTATCCAACAACCAATCTTTGTGACGACGGAAGACGCATAGACAGCACATATAGCACACGGTGTTCGGATGGAATCGTGCGATCAAAATGCCTAAAGCCACCAAAATTTGGTACAGCTCGGGTGTGAAGGGGACACGAAGGCTACTCCTCAGATGGACCTCATAAATAGAGATGAAGCTATGTGGGGGGAGCAGACTCTATCATCCACGCCAGGCACCACAAAAGTGATTAACCTCAAGCTATCGTATTGCGTGTACAGAATGGTGACATTAGCCACAGTGAGCACTAACCAAATATCTCTAACACCAGGAGGAGCCATGGAATTAAGGAAGTAAAAACTAAAGAGAAAGTTGACTCGATATAAGGAAGAAGAATGAGAAGGAATGACAAAAAGGCGCCGTTTATATAGGCCATCATTAAAAATTTGAAACGACACCTCAAAATGGCATGCACATGATGACCAAGATGCATGCTAGCACCGCAAGACGTGGAGACATGTCAATCGTCTGGTGTCAATAATAATAACCTACCATTGTAAGAACGGTGGATACTTGGTAGGACTGGATAGGCCAGATGTCTGAACAGCCCGACCTCTTAGGCCATCGCGTCCCACTTCTCAAGGACAGCAAATTCACAGCGAGAAGATGTGATGAACTCAAAATCGGGCTGACAAGCTGACGGTCTAGTCTAGTGCCCGACCTATCAGATTGATCTACTATCCAATCCGGCAACCAGCCGGTTTAACATGTCAATGATCTAGTCTAGTGTCCAACCGACTTGACTAATTAGTGATCCGATCCGGAATCCAGCCCAATTGACCATCCAACGGCCCAATCCAACGTCAAGCTAGACTGACGGGGCCACAATCCAATTCGGCTTCAGAGCAGACTAATGGGCGCATGAAAGCCAATTCAGCTTTAGAACAAACTAATTGCAATCTTCCGTCAAACCGGACTAACAGTCTCTCAATTTAGTCTGGTCTCAAGTCGGACTGACAGGCATGCGATCGAGTTCAACGTCAAAAAAAAGAGTGACATCTAGAAAATTGAAGAGGCAAGCAATATGGGCAAAATGCCCTGTAGTTCCATTCACTAATCTCTTTTTACAAAATACAAAGCCTCTAGGAGTGGATGTACAATGAAGAGAAAGACAGCAAAAGGAGTACATGAAATGACGATCCAGCTACAAAAACTCTACTTAACTCAACTGCAACAAACTCCGAGATAAGCGAGCAACAAGAGGAGCCCGAGCAAAAGAACTGGAGTGCACCCGACAGACAGCAAAACATAACTCGTAAGAAGAGCAATTCTTGAGGAGTCAGAGCAGCAGCTCATTTCGAAGGCAAGCCATTGTCCAAGTGGGAGGCACAGCAATAGGAAAGCCTTGCCCCTCTAAGGAACAATAAAAGGTTTTGCATCAGGATGAATGTGAAAGGGGGTGACCGAAGCAGTTCTCCACATGAAAAAAGGTAACCAAAGAAGCCCTCTCGTGTGCCCCCGAATGATGCCTTTGAACATTGGAGATGAGCTCCCTCCGATCCCGGTGGCAGGCAACTCAAGCTTCATGTTGATTTTGAATTCCTACTTCATTTGACTAATGAAAGCGGGGTGAGATGTAATGCATAGCAAGCCCCTCAGTTTATAGCACGTGGAAAGATTAACATGCCATTAAATATCAAATATTTTCCATGCCAACAAATCTGTAGGAAATTGTTGGGTGTAAAGAATCATACAGGAACTGGCTAGGTAGCAAGTCAGGGGGAAGCCCAAGGAAGGGACGAAAGAATAAAACAATTAGTGACGTTCTATCAATAAACATGCCGGGAGTTGAAAATTCAAGCCCCCCAACATAGAGGGCTAGTGACGGGAATGGCAAAAATAGGTTGGCCCAGTATGAAAGCCCATGGACCGACAGAGGACCCAAAGGGTATCCAGCCCACGACACGTCTTCGTAGGACCAGGGTCTAGTCAACGTCTCCGTTGGCCCAAACAATCCTATTGACTAAGCCAACCCCATTGGCCCAGTCACCAACGGTCCGCGATCCTCTTCCCACGTGCCAGAATTACTTGCCATAACCAGCCAATACGGCTTAGCATGAATTTAGGAATATTCACCCGCATAATATTTACAAAAATGGCAACAACAACAGGGTTGGATCTCTTCACAAAGGCAACAACCATAGCAGGCGCTTCATGATCGTCGCAAAGAAGGAAGGAATTTCCTTGGTCAACCATGGTTACCTCAATAGCTTTCAGCTAGCTTTGGTCCCAAGCTAGGTTGAGCTTGCTTAAACACTATAAATACCCCCTCCTCCCCCGTGGATAAATGGGACACACATTGAAAAGCTCACAAAACGACAACTCTCTGTCCAAAGAGCCTCCGAAGTAGCCCTTCACAACTCTCACTCCCTGAATCTTAAAACTGCTCCCTACTAAGCACAATACCACATCAAAGCCGCTCCACACTGAGTGCACCTCATAACCACATTTAAAACCAATACTCTTGCATCATCATGCGTAACTCTCTCATCCTTGCATCTTTCCATCTCTTTGAGAAAGATTATTGAATTGAGTATCAAAAGATATGCTGAAAATGAGTCCCGCTAATCCTCTGACCTCTTATTTTTAAGTTGTGGTGTGCATGATCCAGGCTATTAGGAATAGAGATCGGACCGGGTTTTGTTTGACCTGCCATGGAAGACAAAGTGACACCTTAATTGGTCAGCAATTCGGATCCAGAGACACATCAATATATATTTTAGATATTTGAGATAGGTTGGATGTAGGCCCCTGGTTATGTATTAAGAAACAGTTGGGTTTATCAATCACTGGGTTATGTCGTTATTGTTCGTTTTCCACCTCCCTTGCTATATTTGTGTAACAGGTCGCATTATTGCATTGTTCGGATGAGTATCCAATGAGGTCCTGTGATGGGTTTTAGGTTTTGTTCATTATTATTATTATATGATGAAATTTTTTTGTTTGATTATTACACCAGAGTTTGGGATTTGTTATCTTGTTTTTGGATTTTTATTTTGTAAATTATAATTATTTAGACATACTTTAGTTCAAATTCTTGACAGTGAATGGTATGAGAGAATAGTCGTTAGGAGAGGTATTTTGGATCAATTTTGGGTAGATAATTGATTAAATATTTTGTGTGATAGGTAATTTCTATGGCAGATAATAGAATTTTTGAATGAGGAGGATCGGGTTCTAACCGATAGGATGATTATTTGGCTATAATGGGTCGCATGAGCGACATATGGACCATATGATCCAGTAGCATGATGAAGATTTAGCTGCTATGAGAAGGATGGCTGATCAAGGGCAAGGTAAAACACCCTTTGATCGATTCAAGAGTGAGTCTGTCCCAAAGTTTTTGGGAGAGTTCGATCCAATAAAGGTCGAGAATTCGCTTCAAAGAGTGGAGAAGGTGTTTGAGATGATCGGTTGCCCAGAAGAAGATAAAATCAAGTTTGCTACTTATAAGTTGGTGGGTGAGGCAAATTAGTGGTGGGCCACTCAACGCTGTATTTTGGGAACGAAAAATGAAGAAATTTCATGGGACATTTTTGTGGAGTCATTTTAGGAGAAGTTATTCCAGTACAACGTTCGAGAAATCAAGAGGATGAATTTAGTTAGTTGAAGGCAATAAGACCGTGGAGGAGTATGATACAAAATTTACAGAGTTGTCTTAATTTGCTCTCCATATAGTGGAGGATGAGGTCAGGAGAGTGTAGAAGTATCTAGAAGGGCTTCAAAATTCTATCAAAAAGTAGCTTGTGCCTCTTCGTATGTGGACCTATAGTGAAGTGCCTGATCAGGCTTTGTTTATCAAGCAAGAATAGTTATGGGAGAAGTATTTTGAGAGAAGATCAGAAGGTTGAGGCTAGAGTTTGAGCACAGGATACTCCCATTTGAGGTCTAAAGGTTAAGATAAAATAAAATCAATCAAAGTGAAGTCTTCACCACAGAAATACCAATTTACGAGACCAGCATGTGAATTTTATAGGAAGAACCATGCCGGGAGAGTATGTTTCCATCAAAGTGGAGCTTATTTCAATTATAGTCAAATCAGTCACCACGTAAAGGATTGTCCGACCCTTCCAAGGCGTCCAAATAAGATGACGGTTCTCCATAGAGCTTTTGTAGGGATGGCCCAAGATGCTAGGGTAGATCTATCGGTGGAGGAAGGTACTATACTAATATGTGATTCTATGGCCCATATTTTGATTGATCCTGGGGCTATGTATTCTTTTGTGGCCTCTAAGTTTGTTTGTAATTTATGTGTGCCTCCTCAATTTTTGAAATGTGCATTGATGGTGTCTGCCCCAGTAGATAAATCTCTATTGGGTGATATTGTGTATCCTCGGTGTTTGGTTTGGGTTAGTGGATACGAGTTATTGGCAGATTTAATTTTACTTGATATACTGGACTTTGATATCATATTGGAAATGGATTGGTTGTCATGCTATCATGCTATAATGGATTACTTCAATAAGTCTATTCTATTTTCCATCCAGGTTGAGTCCTTTGAGTTTCAAGGAAGAGTTAAAAAGGAGGTAGTAGGATTGATTTCAGTTTTGCATGAGAGCCATTTGATAAAGGATGGGTGTCAAGCTTATTTTGCATATGTGATCACATATGGGAGTCATAATGTGGTCATCGAAGATATTCTGATTGTATGTAAATTCAAGAATGTCTTTCTGGAAGATTTGATTGGATTACCTCATG
This sequence comes from Nepenthes mirabilis, assembly GCA_025585075.1. NCBI lineage: Eukaryota > Viridiplantae > Streptophyta > Magnoliopsida > Caryophyllales > Nepenthaceae > Nepenthes > Nepenthes mirabilis. Next base: position 14,295 of record JAODPA010145339.1, read on the forward strand.
ATCGGGAGATTTAGTTTGCTATAGATGTCATGCCAGGATCTGTACTAACAACTGTAAGATTTGTTAGAGAAAGGATTCATTCGACTGAGTGTTTCACGGTGGGGTGCTTTCATGCTTTTTTGTAAAGAAGAACCAATCAATGAGGTTATAGGTGGATTATCAGGATTTGAACAAGATCGCGATCAAGAATAAGTACTCCCTCCCGAGAATAGATGATTTGTTTGACCGGCTACAAGGAGCTCCGATTTTCTATAATATCAATCTGCATTCAGGGTACAATTTGTTGAGAATTAAGCTACAAAATGTACCTAAGACAGCCTTCAAGACAAAGTACAACCCCCATTATGAATATTTAGTGATGCCATTTGGGTTGACAAACATGTCGGCAGCATTTTTGGATCTTATGAATTGGGTCTTCCAATCATATTTGGATCAATTTATGGTGATCTTTATTGATAATATTCTTATCTATTTGAAGAGCTTTGAAGAGCATAAGACCCATTTGAGGATTGCGATGCATACTTTAAAGGAAAGATAATTGTTTGCTAAATTGAAGAAATATGAGTTTTTGTTAGAGAAAGTGTCATTCCTGGGCACATAATTTCTAAAGGTGGAGTGTCTGTGAATCAGAAGAAAAATGAAACAGTAGCAAATTGGGATGGACCGACTAATGTCACAGAGGTGCATAGTTTCTCGAGTCTAGCTGGATATTATAGGCGATTCATTGAGAATTTTTTTATAATACCCGATTTCCATTTGATGTAATTTGATATTATACGTCATCTTAGGTATTTTGGATTCATTAAAATTAATTGTATTTTGTAAAATTTGAAGAAAAATTGATTTGTAGTTTAGCGCTTATTGTGTACCTGAGGGGCACCTAAGGCACAAAATGTCGAGAAGGGACGCCTGTGGGTTGTTTGAGTGGTGCCTGAAGTACTATTTCTAGGGAGCTGGCACTCGAGGGGCATCTGAGACTACGCTCGAGTGCCGTTTAGCATATAAGATGGGGGCACAGTGCACTATTGGCCAATTGTGCGAGAGAAAAGGGCAGAGAAGAGTGAGAGCAGAGGAGAAAGAGAAAGGAAGAAGATATAATGTACATGGGTATATTCTTTTGTCAAATCTACTTAGTATAAAGTCGAAGGAAGTATCTATATGCCTAATCATTGGTCTG
>JAODPA010145340.1:0-39628 GCA_025585075.1 Nepenthes mirabilis
AACATTTATCTAAGCCGAGATTTATCTGAAATGAAGTCAACCTATTACAATATTCGAATTTGAATTTGAATGTACTCACATGAGTCGTGCGTACTCAATCAATAAAATGAATGAGTTTAGATGTGATTTTTGGGGCCTGTCTGATACTTAAATAAATATATATTCGATTGGATAAAAGAGTTAGAAAATTATTAACTGTGGAACCCGAACTATAAGACTTTTGTTTTTAGGCTATGGTGGAGAGGTTGAACTTGTGGGAGGAGTTAGGTTGAAAATTTGTTAGCCAGTGGAAGGAATATCTCTAATAACTTGATGCAGGGCCCTTTTTTCTGTCTTGAAGTGAAGAGAGTAACCTTTTTGGGATATCAGTCTTAAGCTAATGCGACAACTTGGCCTTTTTTTGGTGGATAATCATTCAAATTCTAATGGAGTATTTCAGAATAATAATTTCTCATTGTTAGGTGTAGTATTAATTGAGCTCACCGAATTGATTAGTATAACGAGCCCATAAATAATAAGTCTAGAAAGGAGAAAGTATTAATCGACCCAATAGACCGATACTAAAAGAACTTGGAATCTGATCTTGATTAAATTTTAGTTAGAATAAATTAAACTTAGATGAGCGTTTGAGTGGCTAAGTGATTATTAAGCGGATTGGGTTATATACTCAAATGGTTACGTATCTGAACATTAAGTTGAGCAATTAATTTAATTGAGTGGTTAATCCACTCAAACATTTTGTATATTTTACAGTTAGTCTAAATAAGAGTTTATAAACTGACAAATGTTAATTGTTTATCATTATTTGTTTAATTTTTAGGTGTTAATTGCTATAATCAACCATACAATCAAAATATATATAATGTTGGTTAAACTGGTCTAAAAACTAATGTCATACTCAGTTATTTTTTTAAGAAAACTATCATTGACTGAAATATGAATGCACTCACTTTTTTCTGAAAAAAGGGATGTATTTCAAATAATAAGAAAAGAATTGTTTGGTCCAATATCAATAAGGTTCAAGGATTACCGCTCAATCCAAAATTCGAAACGACTTATGTGGCAGCCCAACACCTGCAGCCAATTGGTGCCTCCGGTAGCTCATTAATGCGACTGCAGGTGGCAGACGCAGCGCAGAAGGGGTGAGCCAATGGGGGGAAGGTCAACTCCGCCAACCGCGGCTCGCACCGCTCCTTGCAATTGTCCAGCCAATCTTCACGCGAGAAGCAGACCAAGCGTGGCCAGCGACGTATGACAGTCTCCTCACCGTCACAAAGCGACAATTGATATCATCAGTTGCCGCTAGCAATTAACGGCTGGCGAATCCCTACAAGAAGGATTCTCACGCTCAAAGCTCTCAATCAGGGAGCCTATAAATTTTCTCTCCTTTCACAGGTGGGGGATCAGATCCCTAATCGCTAATTTGAGCCTGGGCATTGAGATGAACACTCCTCAAGTTTCTATTCTCAGACTTACGTCTAGCGCCAATCTTCTACAGCCTCTCTCCTGCTGCCAAAGTGAGCCACCCGTTGTGGTCTATCTAGGGAGCTGGGCATCCCACAAAAAGCTCATCGAGTCCCATATTCTTGCATCCACACACTCCCACCGCACACTCAACATATTTTTGCGCATCTCTAAGCGTGCACCCATTTTCGTTCATTGTGAAAGTCACTATTTTGAGCATCGGAGTATTTTTGGTGAGAGAAATCCCTCCAACTTCTAACCTTTTATTTGTAGTTTGTGTTGTATAGGTTTTAAGTTAACAACGACGGAGATCGAACCCGCTCGTGATCCTATCCGGACGATAAAGAATCCTAAGGCTCCATAATTCGTACAATAACTAGGGACCCGGGATGCAATATTGGCGCCGTTTGTAGGAACGCGATAAAAAGTTTAGCGTCTCCCCTCAACACTCACTCCCTTATACCAAGATGGTCAACACTAAGGTGCAAACTAGTGTGTTAGCAAGTGATGTAGTCGCTCATGGCAATGACCTCTCGGTGGGTAGCCGTGTCGATGAGCGACCGCAACCTAACGTCCACCAGTTGGCCACTGAAATGGGTGACATGAGGCTTATGTTTCAGGCCCTCTACAACCGAACAGGTATCCAATGGATGGGGGCTTCTCCCCAGGCATCTCAAGTGTCATCCTCCAGGCGAGGAAGGTGTTGTACCAGAGCCCCTAGGGGCAGATCAGATTGGCCCGACGACGCTGAGGCCCGGGTGGCCTCCTGCAGTAGGGCCCAAACAGTGGCTTGAAGCCACCCCAGCTGGGACAAGCGGGAGAAAATCCCAAAGCAACGCAACCCTCGTAACTTCCGCTGTGAAAGGAGGCAGACAGCCACAGGCTTGTGCAGGGCATGGCCGCCTCGTGCAGGAAGCCGTTGCGACCAGCATGCCTAGCAGAACCCGCAAGGTCACATGGAGCTCTGCAACGTCATCAACGCGTGGAGGAGCGGGTCCGACCCGCTGGTGGACGAAAAGTGGAGATGATTTGGAACTACTTGTTCAAGGAGAAGCCCGGACGGTCTTCCGCTTACTTGCAGAGGTCACCATTCACCATGGACATTTGAACCCAGCCGCTTCCCCGCAAATTTAAAATGCCAACGCAGGATGGATACAATGAGAGTAAGGATCCAATTAACCACCTCAACTACTTTCGTACTCACCTGTCCCTCAATGGAACGAGTTAGGCCGTGATGTGCCAGTGTTTCCCTATCCCCCTCAGAGGGCATGTGCTACTTTGGTTCCATGACCTCCTACCAAACACCATCCGCTCTTTTGATTAGCTCGCAGACTGCTTCTTAAGCCAGTTTGCCTCTAGCCGGAGGAAGAAGAAATAACTATAGTACCTAGTCTGCCTCCGCCAAAGGTCGGATGAAAGCCTGAAGTGGTTCCTCAACCGCTTCATCATTGAAGCGCGCTGGATCCCTCAACTCTTTGAAGAGCTAAAACTCCACGCCTTCGTTGCCACACTGGCAGCAAGGGACTTTTTTAAGCATTTATCACACAAGTGCTCTTAGTCCTTTCAGGAAGTTGAAGCCATTGCTTGAGCTTATATTTTTGGCAGAAGAGGCCAATGAGAAAAAGAGTCCCGAATGTGCGGACTGCCCCCAGAAAGACCTAAGCCAGCCGTTGGGAAGAAAAGAAATGGTGACAGCAATCGCTTTTAGGAGTACCACAAGTAGCTACGGCCTTTGCTGGGATCCAGGAAGGAGTACGGGCCAACGTCTCTATCTCCCCTGAACGACACCCTCGCAAAGATCTTGATGCAGATCCAGGATAAGAAGTTCTTCAAGTGACCAAAGGCGCCAAAGGGCCCGGAGGTAGAGACCAGACAAAATATTGTCAGTATTACTGCTACCTGGGATATTCTGTGGAGAACTGTTGGACTTTGCAGTAAGAGATAGAGGACTTGATCCACTGCAGATACCTCAAATGGTTCGTAAAGGGTTTGGGGTAGGCCCCTGTAGCCTCAGAAGGCGAGGCGAGCGAGGCTTCGAGGAACCGTATGGCTGTTGACGTGATCAGTTTGATTTCAATTGGGCCAGCTAAGGACAGCAGGTAGGCACAGCCCAAGCAGGCTTCCAGCAGCAAGAGAGTGAGAGTAGGGGATAGGAGTGATGTTATTAGTTTTAGCAACAACGATATGGCATATGTAACTTTCCCCCATTCTGATCTCCTTGTTATATCTGTCATCGTTTCAGACAATATGATAGATTATCAGTTGAAATAAATTTTTATTAATAATAAAAACTCTCAAAATTTACTGTATTTTGATGCTTTTTTTAAGCTTGGATTAAGGCAAAACCAGATGAAAGCGGCCGACGGCCCTTTATACGACTTGGATAACAAACCTGTACCTGTGCAGGGAATTTAGGTAGAGATCACGATGAAAACTTACCCACGTACCGCAACATGAGAACTAACGTTCCTTGTTGTTGATCTACCATCCATCTACAACGCCATCCTGGGCAGACTATTTCTCATGTCCTTCCAGGCTGTTACTTCTATCCCTCGTCTGAAGGAGAAGTTTCCGATCCTGTACGGTGTAGAAGAGGTGTTTGTTGATCAGGTGATGGGACGAATGTGCTACCTGTCCCAAGTCACCCCAATGGCGCCGGACTGTATGGATGGAGAATTAGATCTCCGTGACGAAGCCACGCTGTAACAAGCCTAGTCAGGTGAAGCAACTAAGGTGATCCATTTGGACCCTGCCGAGCCGGAGAAGTACATGCACATCAGCGGCTCTCTCACTGCGGCCAAACGCAATCTCCTCATTAGCTTCTCCAGAAGAACTCCAACGTGTTCGCGTGGGTCCCTACCGACATGCATGGGATACCGGTTGGAGTAATGGTCGACAAATTGGGTCTCAATTCCAATCATAAGCTCGTCAGGTAAAAGCGTAAGAACCACTTTGTCGAGAAACTAATAGTTATAAGAGAGTAAGTAAAGAGACTGCTGGACGCCGGATTCATAAGGGAGGTCCAGTATCCGGATTGGCTATCCAATGTCGTGCTTGTAAAGAAAATCAGTGGTAAGTGGCGAATGTGCATGGATTTCACCGACGTAAATAAAGACTGTCCTAAAGAAAGCTTCCTGCTCCATCGGATTGATCAATTGGTAAATTTCACGTTCGGACACGAGCTCTTGAGTTCCATGGACGCCTACTCAGGCTATAACCAGATCAAGATGGATCCAGACGATGAAAAACACACCTCCTTCATGACCGATCAGAGAACATATTACTATAAGGTTATATCCTTTCGACCTTAAGAATGCCGGGGCAATCTACTAGCGTCTTGTGAACAAGATGTTTGAGGACCAGATCGGAAGGAACGTAGAGATATACGTTGACGATATGTTCGTCAAGAGTAGAATAGTCGACGACCATGTTTATGATCTGGAGAAGACCTTCCAGGTGCTCCGAGCTCACAGGATGAAGCTCAACCCGGTCAATTTGCGTTCGGGGTGACTTCTGGAAAGTTCTTAGGTTTTATAGTGTCCAAACAAGGTATAGAAGCAAACCTAGAGAAAATCAGAGCCATCCTCGATATAAGCCCTCCGCGAATCATGAAGGAAGTTCAAAAACTCACAAGGCGACTAGCATCTCTATCACGATTCCTAGCCAAGTCCATGGAGAAGTACCTGTCCTTCTTCAAGGCGTTCAGAGAAACAAAAGCATTCGAATTTCGGTGGATGAACGAATGCGAGGAAGCATTCCAGGAGCTAAAAGCGTACCTCGTTAGCTCGCCTCCCTTAAGCTCACCATTCTCGGGCGAGGACCTGTTTCTTTACCTGGCCACGTTTGCTCGATGCTCGTCAGAGAGCACGAGGGCACGCAGTGACCAGTATACTATGTGAGTAGGGTATTGATGGACGTGGAGACTCGCTACCTGTAGGTGGAGAGGATTGCACTAACCCTCATCTATTTCGTACGAAAGTTGAGGCCTTATTTTTAGGCTCATCTGATCATCATTTTGTCGGATCAATCCCTGAAGTCAATCCTCTAGAAGCTGGAGACCTCTGGGCGGCTGGTCTAGTGGGCAATAGAGTTGGACGAGTTCGACGTGGAGTTCCGACCAAGACCAGCCCTTATGGGCCATGCTCTGGTGGACTTCATCGTTGAGACAGCGACCCCAATTCTAGATACCCCACACAGCCCGAAGAGCCTGGACGCACCAGACATTCCCGTGTGGATCTTGAATGTCGACGGATCATCTATCCAGACTGGCAGTGGAGTCATAGTCGTGCTTAGAACTCCGGACGTGATAGAGGTCAAGTACTCTGTCGCGCTGACTTTTCCTACCACCAATAACATGTCAGAGTACGAAACCCTTCTCGCGGGGCTTCGTCTGGTAAAGGAGTGTTCCACAAAGTCGCTGGTCGTGCACAGCGACTTGGTGTTAGTAGTCAATTAGATCCAAAGAGCCTTCGAGGCATCAAACCCTCAGCTCACAAAGTACCTGACGAAAGCAAAAGCTCAGATCCATCCATTCGAGAGTTTTGAGATCGAACACATCCCCAGAGCCAAAAACTGGAAAGCTGATCGGTTAGAGAGGGATGCAGCTGCAGGATCTCGGGAGCAGTATGCCAGGACCAAGCGGAAAATCCTGGCCGCACCAAGTGTGGACGGTTCAGACTAGGAAGTGTCATAGGTCAATGAGGGCGACAATTGGATGACCCCATACCACAGGTATCTGACGGACGGAATGTTACCTACGGACACTGATGAGACCAAGCAGATCAAGAAGACCACGTGTTGGTACGCAATCATCGTTGGTAGGCAATACCGGTGGGGGTATTCCACTCCCTACCTGTTGTAACTACTCAGTTTCCAAAACATAGTAATTCATAATTAGTAAGTTAATATAATTAAGTTTATTATAAATGGATTAAGAAAAAAATGGTGAGAAAATTTAATTCGGAAGCAAAAATAGGCACTAGAGGTCTCGGTGCTCAAGCTGCGCACGAGGCGCCACTCGAGCACATTTAATAGAATGGGTGCACCAGATCTGCGCTTGAAGCACAACTCGGGATGATTTAGCAGAATGGCTTGCCCGAAGAGCCCTCGACGAGCGCTCGAGCGCGTTCCTTTGGAATGCCTTGGCGCTTGACGCGCACTTGAGCTACACTCGAGTGTGATCTAGAACCTTCCCACCGATTTCGTTTCGTTTATAAAAGGGAAGAAGGGGGGAGAGAGAGGAAATTAGAGAGAACAACGAGCAGGGCAACGAAAGAGGAAGGGAAGAAAAGAGGAAGAAAAGGGAGTCTCCGTCATTTCTGATCCGATTAGAGTAAGAAAATCAGTACATCAGGCTGAGGTAAGTGCACCCCAAGCTTTAGTTATCCTTTTAATCACTTTTTAATATTCTCAATTTGGCATTTATACTCTAAAACTTTCTTTCCTCGTCTTTGCCATGAATAATGCTTGTTCTTCATGATTTTATGGTTAGATTTTAAGTTTATGCCTAAGTATGATGATGTCTGGTTTCAATTTCTTTGTTTGGTTGACGTTTTGCGTTCGATTTGTGTTCGAAAATTTTGCCCAAAACCCTAGCTTGAAAGCAGAGATATAATTTATTGTAAATTTTAAATTTTGAGGTAAATTATTATTTAGTGAAATGGTTAAACTTATTAAAGAATTTTTATTCAAAAATTTCTATACAAGTTATGTGGCCCAACAGTTTATTAAGAATTTGAGAATATTCAGCCATCGCAATGTAAAAGAGGAGGGATTTGTATTTCGGAATGAGAATTTTGAAAGAAATTATGATTGAATTATTTTCAGATAAGGACCCAGAATTAAGAATAAGTGAAGAATTATGTTTTTGATCCAAGTTTAAAGAACCAAGAGATTTTCTTATGATTATGCATCGTTTTCATATTTATGTCCTGCCCACATACACATTTAATTTTTAAATTTCTTATATGCTTATTTGTTGTTTGATATGTGCATGCTTACATGATATTTATGTATATTCTTATGATTTTGGGTACATTTGTTGAGCTGTTAGCTCACCTCTTACTTTTTGTTTCCTTCCAAATAAGCTGAAGTTTGATAAGGACGGAAGATAGGATTAGCTAGAAGGAAGAAAGTTTGTTTGGCTTGAAGACCTTTGAAGATTTTGGAGACTTTGAAGAATCGTAAATTTATATGATTAGTTTTTGAATGAACATTATATATTCTGATGATGTAGTATATATTTGTTTTATGATGGATATATTGTTTTTGCTTCCGCAAATTGACATATGATTTTAGTTGCTTCCGCATTATTGTTTTTGGATTATGAATTTTGTCTTGGTCTTTGATAGCATCTCTCTTAGATCCAATATGACAGTGATGAGTATTGTGTTGGAGTCATGAATAATATGGCATATGTTGATCCTGTTGATGAATTATAGTGGTATTGTGGATTAAATTTTTTTTAGATATGGTGGTTTATCTGTATTGCAGGGTTGTTTATACAGGTTGTTTGTATGATTTTTGGCCTATTTTTAGAGAAAAATTTGCCTAATTCTCTATAAAAATTAATATTTTAATTTTAGAGTATTAGTTTAGCATATTATTAACGGAAGATCTTTAGAGGATAAGGACCCGTTCCGTTACACTTGTAGTGCCTAACTCTTGAGGAACCTGAGTATGCGTTGAGTGAAGTCTACCTCAGCATATGTGGCTTGTACATCGGAGAAAAAAACCTCACATTCAAGATCATACGACAATGTCTTTTTTGACTCACGATGAGGTGCGGTGCCCTGTAATTCGTAAAGAAGTGCGAAAGCTATTAGGTTCACAGGTCCATGGCTAATCTGCTTCACACAGAGTTGCACAACCTTCAGTCCCCATAGCTCGATATCCTTAAACCTATACCCTTGGCTTTCGGACAGAGGAAGTTCTTTATCGTCGGTATTGATTACTTCACAAAGTGGGTAAAAGTAGTTCTTCTGGCGTGAATCATCGAGCAAAATGCAACGGAATTCCTCCGTTAGAACATCATTTGCCTTTTTGGGATTCTCGAGGTCATAGTAACTGACAACGGAACCTAATTCATCAGCAAACGATTCACCAAGTACTGTGCAAACTTGCGCGTCAGACTAATCCATATGTCTGTTGCATACCATCAGGCAAATGGGCAAGTCGAAGTCACCAACCGCACTTTGCTGCACGAGTTAAGGACCAAACTGGAAGACGCAGGGGACTCCTGGGTCGACGAGTTGCCTTCCGTGCTTTGGTAATACCGTACGACCCTGCGGGAAACGATGAGGGAGATACCCTTCAATCTTTGCTATGGAGTCGAAGCGGTCGTCCCTGTTAAAATGGGACTTTCCTTCCTGCGGGTCAAATACTTTAATCCAACCACCAACCCCCAGAGACTCAGGAAATGTCTAGACTTGCTCTCAGAAGTTCGTGACGTGGCCCGCCTAAGGACAGCGGCCTACCTGCAACGTGTTGCACGGTACTACAATAAGTGGGTGAAGGCATGCCTGCTCGAGGTTGGAGACCTAGTCCTTCGGAGTATAGAGGCAACGGAAAGGTCGCAAGTAGGGACAAACTCTCCCTAGGCTGGGAGGGCCCTTTCCTCGTCTCGGCAATCCTCCGAAATAGAGTGTACAAGCTATGCACTCAAGATGACAAGTTGGTTCTGTGGACCTGGAACACCGCCAACCTCAAAAAATATTATTAATAGGCCAGCGCCAAGCCTAGGTAATACATACACGCGTACCATAAGGAATGCTTGTACATGTATTGTGTTTTCATTTAGTAAAATTGGCCATTTTTATAGTCTTCTATGTTCATTCATACGGGTGTTTCCATGCATGACATTTCAAAAAGTGAAATGACCTAAACTACCACTAAGTCAGGAGGATTTTCATCTATCTATAAAACAAAACCTTGGCTCCGTGCCAAGCGGCCCAAAAGCGGCCATAACCGAATCTTGACTCCGCCTCGAAAGGCCCTAAGCGGCCCCTAAAACCTTGGCTCCGTGCCAAGTGGCCTAAAAGCAGCCATATCCGAATTTCGACTCCACATCGAAAGGCCCTAAGTGGCCCTTAAAATGATGGTTTTGTACCAAGTGACCCATGCGGTCGAAATATTAGGCCTAGGGGCTTTTGAAGTCCCCAACACGCAGTTACCAAAACCTTAGGGGGCAAGAATGGCAAGCGTGCGATGACCTTCTCTTAGAGAAGAGAGAACCCTTAGTCTACGATGGTCGTGGGCTAGGACCGTGCATACAAGAGTGATGACGCCTTGAGCGGGGCCGAGCACCTCAGTTAGGTATCGTGTGCAAAAAGGCTTAAGACCGGGGATTTAGCTACTGTGGCCTGACAACCCAGCTGGCCCTTGGTGTGGCTTCACCGGGCTTGCGATGACGTCCATTTTACTGGACTGAGCTTCACATTAAATGCGCAAGATGCGATGACATCCTCTGATGAATGACGAGTACAACGCAAGAAAGCATCGGATTGGAGCATTGGCGATAATAACTTCACAGCTTAGCAGTTAAAACAGGAGTTATAATTCCAAAAATTATATCGTGCACTCAGAGACATCAAATGCAGGAAAAATAGTTGCCTTTCATTTATTATGTATATACAAGGATACAATGTATTGTCGAACAACCAAAAAAGGAAAGGAGCTAAACAAAAGCAATGTTGGCCCTACGGATCTGACGGGCTAGCCTCTTCCAGGAAGTCTCTCAAGTAGGAGTTGTCAAAGATCCCGGTGTTTCCTAGATGAAAGATGTCCACAGAGACACCAAGAAGTGCAACGGAGGCAATCCGACGGCACAGATGGATGCCATCCCAGAACCAGACATCGAGTACGAGGCGCATCTCCTCCGGAGTGAGCCGCAGCCTGAGGTCAGTGAAAAGGCGAGAGATGTCATCCTCTAGAGTGGAGGTTAATCCCCTCAGATGCTCAACCTCCTGCTTTAGTCGCTTGCTTTCCTGCGTCAGTTGCCCGCTCTCTCCCCTCAGGTGCTCACTCTCCTGCATCAGTTGCCTATTTTCCTCCCTCAGCCGATCGTTTTCCTCCCTGAACACAGTGATTTCAACTCTCGTATGTTGGGCTATCTCCTATTTGGACTCTTCCCTGACACGGTGAAAGTATCCCCGTAGTTGAGCGAACACTGTGTCGAGGGAGTTGGGTCCCACAGGGACCTGCAAGGGAAAACAAAAGATTAGAAATTCTCAGAGTTCCAGTCAACAGAGGAACGCATGCCGAGGGTGATCATACCTGAGTGAGGGATGCATCCGTGCAACGAGGGTCGCCTCCTGACCCTAACAAGCTCGGGGGCTCTATGTGCTCAACAATGACCTCTGCGAAGCTGGGAACTTCTGGAGCCACGGGTGACAGGGAATGATTGGGGGCTCTGACTTTTGAGCCATCCCTGCCATGATAGTCTCTTAGGCCAAGTCAGTACCAGACGGACAGGCAACCCGTTTGGCTTCAACTTCCTCCTTAGCGGCAGGTAATCCAGTAAGCTCTGGAGTCCCCACTGGCTCTGACGAAGGCTCCAAAGTGCTAGCCCCCTTTGCCTCCTCAGGATCTGGTGCGTCGATCTCCACGATCTACACACCCTCATCATCCGCCTCCTGTGGCTCCAAATTAACGAAGGGACCCATGGGGGACTCTCCTTTGGAATGAAGTTCCACCATGGGAACACCATACTCAGCCAACACTGCGGTAGGAATTGGCAAGTGCTCAGCCGCTCCCTCTTATGGCTCAGTATCTGACGTCCGCTCCGAAGTGGAGCTCACAGCACGTGCGGCTGGCCTCGTAGCCAGCCCTCCCGACCTCTGGGTGGAGGTGCCTCCGACTTCTCTCAGCCTCTTTAGTGGAGCCTCCACCTCTTCATCTGAAGAAGTCTTCAGCGGCGAGCAACTCTCCCCTGTGTCTTCACCCGACGACTCTTAGAGCACGATGGCCCCAAGCCTGTTCTTCTCTGGGCCAGCGATTGACTAGCTAGACTTCAAATCCCACTTGGCAACGGCAAAGGCATGGGAGGTCAAGTAATAGCCTTGGATAGAAAACGTCCTCATCTTCGAATGGATGACAGTGACTAGCTTCACAGCCTCACTCACCTCCTCGGTGGCCACGTCCCCGAAAAAGAGCCTTGGGATTGGACCCCACTCGCGAGAGAGTTCCGAATCCGATGGTTCCTGCAGGAAGAAAAAATGGTTCTTCCAGTTCTTCACTGAATTCAAATTGATCCCCCGAAAGTGAAAACCGGTTCGAGGATTCAATCCTCAGACTCTGTGAAGCGGAAGATTACTTTTGTCGTGTTTTCATCAAACACATAAGATTGAAGATGGTTGAAAACGTACAAAATAACCAAATAGCGAATGGCGTTAGGATGGAGCCTCGCGATAGGGACACCCAATGCCTCGATAAGTACATACAGATCGCATGCGTGGGGTAGAGAAGCCCTCCCTTCAGATGGTGCTTGTAAACAGAGATAAAGCCCTCTAGAGGGGCGTTGGCCCTACCAGTCAAGCTAGGAGTGCGGTAGGCCATACCACTGGGGATCCCGTAGTCCACTATCAAGGCGACGATGGCACTTGCCATTAGGACAGACCCTGTATTGCTTACCCCATGGCGAACTGTATGAGAAACTCGGGAGGAGGAGGGAGAACTCTTCTTCTTCGCCATCTCTTTCTCTCAAGGAAATATCAGAGGCTCTCGGTGCAAATAAGCGCGAAGAATGAAATTCGTCAATGCACTACTTAAATAGGCAACAGGGTGCCGTTGTGCAGGAAACTCAATTGGCATTTTGCTTGATGGTCAGGCCACGCGTCCATTCACCAGAAGCGCCGTGAGTTCCAAACAGCAACCAATTATGGCCCCTGCTAGATTGCAGATCACTATCGCCTCAACTGCCTGCCAAAATCTCAATTGTCACATCTACATTTAACGTGGGGATTCTGACCGTCAAGACTGGTGGCGGCAATGCTTCTAGGGCACACATCCAAAGGGAAAAATGAGCCATCCAAGCATAACACACAACAATAAACAAATTGCACGGCTAAGTAAAAGGTTTTATTATATAATTTACTAATAAACTCTTTTTATAGCAGGAGGTAGCTAATGGCCGCAGATTACAATTAATTGCTCTCTCTGGGCCCAGAAGGATCTCGGGCCATGTACTCCATCAGATCTGCGTGTGTCAGGGCGCTTGAGTTTCAAAAGTCTAGGACGCCGATGCTGAAGTTTAGCTCCTCCAGCGTGACTAACCTCTGATTGAGACGGATACCATCTCGGAACTTTCTTTCCAGTGCAGGAGCCACCTCCTCCGGCATGAACATTGACCTCAACTCATCCTACAATCGCGCGCGTTCCTCTCTAGTGCGTGCCAGGAATTGCTTGAACTCCTCCTAAAGAGTCGAAATGTGCCCCCGAGCTTGCATGTTGGCACCAGTAAACCTCGACATCCTTGCTTCTAACTCCGTCTATGCCCGCATGAAGTGCGCTACCCGAGCTTAAGCCAAATCCATCACACTGGCAGTGGCCTGCGCACGCGCCTTTATGCCCTCCATAGCCCTGGCGACCTGGTGGAGCGCGGGATCCACCCTCCTAGGTCTGTGGCGCCACAAGGAAATGGACGTCATCTCCATCTCAAAACCCGACGGGGCTCTCAGGAATCTGATCGGTCCCACAGCAGAGGCCTTTGAGTAGTACCTTTCTGCTGCCGTAGTGTCAGGTGTAGTCTCGTCATGGATCCCTGAAGCATGTGTATCCCACACGGGCTCCTCGGAGGACGACTCAGATTCTGATGAAGAAGATGACTTTTCCATAAATGTTGAGATGAGAAAAGGCAAAGGTAGCATAGGCCTCACACTCTTGAAGTAGCCAAAAGACGCAAGGCCTTGGAGGGAACTCAGGCGACCTTGGAGGAAATTTAGGCATTTAAATAGCCAGAAACCTTCCAGTGAAATGGTGTCTCCCCGAAGAAGAAGCGTGGTGGAAGAGAGCAAACAAGCTCCTCCCGCATGGCGAATCCTTGAAGCATCGCGCCTTTCCAAAGCAAGTCATTATGACACGATGCTCCAAGACCTCCCATGCAATTAATGCGTCAGATAATTCAGTGGATGTGACGCCTGCCAGCAGCGTCTGACCTCCCAGGGTGACAAGCATCAGCGATCTCTTCTCGTCGCGTCATCCAGTCAACGGTCCATGCCTGACTTGAGGGACGGCATCGGTGGAACAGACCGGGAGCATTTGGGACCGCACTAGCTCACGGTTTGGCGCGTGCTGCAGTGAAGGGATCCAACCGCCCTTGAGATGTAGCACGCAAAGCAACAAAAGGAAGAAGATGCATGTGACAAGATAGAAGAATAAAGGCAACGACTACTGCTTTTATTAACCAAAGTTTCCTTTACAAGTACAAAATTTGCGACAGCAAAAGTGTAAAAAAGGAAAAGATACAATACGGAGCATAAAGTTTGGAATAGCGGCTCCAGATGCTTAAAGCCTTATCGAGGAATGAGATCTACATTAGATCTCTTTGGCTCTATCACTAGGACCCTGATCCGTCCAAGCATCAGAGTCGCCGGTGCTGGCCAGACACTGGTTCACCCAATGTCAACCGCAATGGTAGAACCAACATTCGTAGTAGCAGTCCCAGAGGAAACATGACCAGCTCGCGCTCCCCCCACAGAGACTCCATCTTCTGCCTCTCCTCTAGATGGCACATATGATCTGCTAGGCGTAGTCGAGGCCGTCAGCGACGCACTATCCTGAGGATAAAGAGTCCCGTGATAGCTCTGCAAGGACCCTCCCGCACACTGGAGGTCATGCTGGCCGTTAGGAAGGCATATAATGGTAGTGAGTAGCCAAGCCACCCTCATTAGTATGTGGAAGCGCCCGCGATCGGGGTGTGAAGACAATCTTCAGCAGAAGCTCTAGATCTCCAGCAAATCCATCTAGTTCCTTTGCGGACTCTCGCTGGGAGCGGGATAAGCCAGGGGCCCCACATCACTCCTCCAAGGATCGGTTGTGGGATGGATCACTCCAATTGGAGCACTCCCCTATTTTTGGGTGAGCCAGAGCCTTGTCCACACTCAGCGAGGTGCGCTGCCCGATAACCGTCATTCACAAAATAGGAAAGTCCTTGATATAAACCAAATCCTTGCATGCGAACCCTTCCATTCAGAGCACCGAATCTTTGCGGCATCCTAAAAGTCTGCGTGATTGCTTGGGGAAGGCGCGACGCCAGAAGAGAACAAGGTCTAGTGTGTCTCGAGGAAGGACACACGATGGCCAGCTGGACCCTCAACGAACATGCCATGTCTCGACTATCAATCGGCCCAAGCATGGGGGCTTAGCATTGGGTCCGTAATCGGTAAGGCCTAGGGATCACAATACCCAATCCAGGTAGCGCGGCCCAGACAATCAATTTAGCCCAAAACTCGAAATGGCCTACATGGTAACCCAATACCTGCAGCCAATTGGTGCCTTTGGCAGCTGATTAATGTGGCTGCAGGTGATAGACGCAGCACAGAAGGTTAGAGCCAATGGAGGGAAGGTTAACTCTGCAAACCGCGGCTTGCACCGCTCCATACAACTAGCCAGCTAATCCTCACGCAAGAAGCAGACCAAGCATGGCCAGCGACACATGACGGTCTCCTCATTGCCACAAGGAGACAACTGACACCACCAATTGCCCCCAGCAATCAACGACCGGCGAATCCCTACAAGAAGGATTCTCGCGCCCAAAGCTCCCAACCAGGGAGCCTATAAATTCCCTCTCCTTTCACAGGATGGAAGATCAGATCCCTAATCGCTAATCAGAGCCTGGGCATTGAGGCAAACACTCCTCGAGTTCCTGCTATCAGACTTACATCCAACGCTAATTTTCTATAGCCTCTCTTCGGCTGTCAAAGTGAGCCACCTACTGCGGTGCATCCAGGGAACCGGACCTCCCACAAAGTACTCATCGAGTCCCATACTCTTACATCAACACACTCCCACTGTACACTCAACATATTTTCGCGTACCTCTAAGCTTGCGCCCCTTTTCGTTCATTGCAGGGAGTCATTGACTTGAACGTCGGAGTATTTTCGGTAGGAGAAATCTCATCGATCTCTAACCTCTTATTTGTAGTTTATATTATGTAGATTCCAGGTTAACAACGATGAAGACCAGATCCGCTCGTGATCTTATCCAAATGACGAGGAATCTGAAGATTCCCTAATCCGTACGATAACCACGGACCCGGGATGCAACAAGAATGTAGCCTTTTAATATGCTTATTCTTTCACAAACATATAAAGCCAAATCCTCCGTTTCTGTCTCTCATTTTCTCAATCTCTCATAAATTTTAATTTTGAAAAAGTTTATTGATTTAAACATTAAAAAACATACTGAAAATTGAATGCCAATTTATTTAAAATTTTATTTGCTGTTGTGGTATATAAGATCCACGTACAGGGTTTGATAATTAAGCTTTGATTTTTTTAAATCATAATTTAAATTTTAAGTACTTACCACATATAATAAATGATTTTCTTTTGATCAATTTTTGGATCCCTTTTGACAAAAAGTTGATATTCATACAAAGATTCAAAAGAGTTGTTGAACGTGTCATTGTTCCTGATTGATTATCTAGCAAGAGTATATTATATATAATTTGAATTAGACGTTCCAAATTTATCCAATCACTTTTTATTTTGTCAAATTTTTTCTAGCGTGATAGGATATTTTCAACGTAACTAATATTATTAAATAACATGACTAATATGCTACTTATTAATTGAATGAATGATTGATAATCTTTACTTATCGGTAGGTCTGGACGTATCTACTTATATAGATTCAATAAAAATTTCTTATATTCTGAAGGTGAACAAACCTTTTTATGTGTCACTAGTGGAAAACATTGCCAAATCTTTCATCCACTTCATTTTCCTAGTGACCGAAAATTGTGAATGTCAAAATCTTATGTGTTAAAAAAAAAAAAAAAATTGACCGAGTCAAAACGGCCGATTTGGTTTTGTGCCACGGAGAGGGTCCAGTTTTAAATTTCTCCCCAAATAGACCGGATTAGAACATCTGAACCCATATCAAAACCAATTTGCAGCCCGCCCGAATCGGATCATTCCGGTTCAGGCTATATCTGCACAGTATCGTGTTAATTGACGTTATCTGCTCTTTCTCTCTCTCTCTCTCTGCGCGTGTTGTCAAGCCATGGCTGTGGCCATCTTCTAGGGTTTACTGCGAAACCACATCGACCGTTCTTCTTCACTGCCAATAGATCGAATTTCCGATGTAAGTTGGAATAGTTCGATCTTTCAACCTCTTAATCTTAACGAAATTACACTAATTCTTGGTAATTTTTAACAGATCTACTGAAATGATGTTCGTCTTTTCGATTAGTTTGATTGTTCAAGTATTTAATCTTGCCACTCTAATAAATATGTTATATATATATTTTTATTACTCGTCAATTCTCCCTGTTTTTCTTGGGGTTTGACGTTCACATGTTTGTCAAGGCAAATATTTGGAATTGTTTTTAGCTCTGTTCATCCTTTTATTTAATCTGGATGCTTTAGTGACCGTGCATATTTTTGAGGGATAACTGCTGACGTGTCTTCTTTGTTCTTGTCTGGGATTCTGCAGATTTTCTATTTTTGTCATTGCTACCATCTTGAAATCTTTGCGTTGCTGGTGTTTTGATGGTCCATTATGGAGATACAAACTTCAGGGAAGCCTATTGACTCATTGCTAGAGAAAGTCCTTTGTATGAACATTCTCTCTTCAGATTATTTCAAGGAGCTTTACCGTTTGAAGACTTACCATGAGGTGATTGATGAAATTTACAATCAAGTTGATCATGTGGAACCATGGATGACTGGCAATTGTCGGGGTCCATCGACCGCATTTTGCCTTATGTACAAATTCTTCACAATGAAGCTCACTGTCAAGCAAATGCATGGGCTGTTAAAGCATCCTGACTCTCCTTACATAAGAGCTGTGAGTATTGACATCCTTCGCTGAACCCTTACTTCTGATGCTCGTCATGTTTTTTTCTTTCATCTTATGTGAAAAATAAGTTCGTCTCTCATCTTTTTAGGTATATCATTTTTCCATTTTTTTCAAGATTAAAAATCATGTGACAAACTATACCGGCAGTCAATTGTTTGGCATTTAAGTAATGTTAGATGGTCACTTTTGTACACCTTCTGACAATATTTTGACGTTGTATTCCATCCATTCATATATTCTTACACGGTCTCCTTGTACAGGTGGATAAATAAGACCCCATATTACCTTAGGGTTTACCATAGGGTGTTTGGAGCGTGTGTAGAAGGTGTCTCCAAACATTATTCTTTGGATTGTGGTTAATGAGATTGTTAGTTTAGGTTTTCCCATCAATGAATGCAAGGAATGCTCTTTTGTTGGGATTGGTAGTCATTGTTGTATAACTAACTATTGTTGTAAAATTGAATGTCTAAATGGCGTTACATGAATAAAACAATAGATAAATGAGCCCATTTTTCTGCTTGGTAAAGTTGGGAGGGGGAGAATTGAATCTGGGACCTTTTTTTTCTTTTGTCTTGAGTCCTTAGCCTTAACCAACACAGCTATGGATGCACTAGCATAAATAAATAAAAACGTTTGCTGTAAATTCAAATAGAAAGACATTTAAGATAGTTTGGGCACCCAAACTATAGACTGGATAATTCACAATGGGAACAGGGGTAGTGATTGTCCATCCAAATTCCAAAGATTATGAGTCTTTGGAAAAATTAAAAAAACAAAGATACTTGTGAACCACTTCTAAGTTATAGCCACTAATGCCAAAATAAAAAACCAAGATGGAAAAATGAAAAGAAAGAATAAAAAAAACAAAGAGCTCTAAATCTAGTGATTTCCATAAATCAAATCCATTAAATCCTTTTTAAGATCTTTCTCTTCCATTTCTACTATTTTAATCCTACAATTTGTAGCCTTTTCTCCCTTGTTTTTTATTTTGAAAAAAAAATTGAAGGAATCTTACTCAAAATAGAACCAGAAAACTCCGCTGGATCATTAATCCCCAGGTGTGCACAATTAACCTCAATCCCTTTTTGAAAGAGCAAGCTGTTGGAGAAGCAAAATCCTTCAATGGAGACCCGGGTTCAGATGATACCTTTCCTAAGGATTCAGTCGAAGTCTTCTCTGTTTCAGCTTTATCACAAAGGCATTGGATCCTTAGCACTTCGCTCTTCAGCTAATGAAGATGCTACTTGCTCACTTATCTCCAACTAGAGAAACCATTGTTGGATTAAATTATTGAGATAGAAACCTTTTTAGCTGCAAGAGATAATCTGGCCTGACCCTACGGATTAGTTTTAGAACATTAAACGGAAAAAGCAGGGAGGGTGATGGATTATGGAGATATGTCATATCCATGCAAAGGACTCTACAATCTTTGTCAACAGTTTGTATAGATGGTGATGAAATAAAAAATGTGCCTAAGGCAAATGATTTTTCAAATGACTTCTTGAAATAACCATAGACCTGGGCCTCGTAAAAGGAAACAAAGAAAAAAAGGAATGCTCCTGACCCAGTTTGCAACTAAACTCATAAAGAGTAGGCCTCGACTTTACAACAAAGCAGGCCCAGAATTTGGTATAAAGCTGGCTTGGACAAGAATTACCTCTTTGGAAGGCTAAAGTATCATCCAAAGTATTTTTTGTTCTACATGCTGTAACTGCTTGTGTTGATTTTAGCTTCTGATATATTGTTGCCAATACTTATGTTTGTGTTGCAGATTGGATTCCTTTACCTTAGATATGCTGCAGACCCTAAAACTTTGTGGAATTGGTTTGAGCAATATGTTAAAGATGAGGAGGTACCACTGCCTTTTTATTCTAGTTGTGTTGTAAACATCACAATTTTGCTTACTAAAGATTTGAAAATTTCAGCCGATATCTGAGTCAGATTTTCTCTTTTTGCATTGTCATTTTATTAATAAGATGAGCCTTAGCATAACAGTATTCTTGTTTGCCAATAAAGACAAAAGAGTCAGGGTCAACTGTTTCCTTCAACTATCCTTTGGTTTCTTTGCTAGTAAAGAAATTTTATGATTATAAATGATAAATTAGGTATTTATTTTCCTGTCCAGGCAGAAATATTTATGTTGTTTTGGAAGGTCATCCCTCTGAATGAATTCTCTACGAACCATCTGTGCCTCCTGTTATACTTGTCTGATACCATCTTGACAGCTGGCACCATATCTATCTGATTGAAAATTTCTTTCTTAGTAATCAAAAAATGGAGGAGAGTTTAGCGGGGATTTGCAAATAAGTTATTAATATTTTGATGACAGAAGAATTTATCAATAAGGGATATTAGAAAAAAATTATGTGATGTGGAAAAGGAACTCAATGGGGAGGCATTATTTAATCAGCTATGAACTGAGAAGAAGTGAAAAATGAAGGTCCAAGTTGGACTATGCTTTTTTGGCAGTGAAATAGTTATTTGAATACCTTGGTTACTTATCATTTGAGGTTAATTGTCTTTCCTATTTTTCTCTTAACTCTAAGCAATAATGTTAAATGTGTGCTTCTTGTTTGCCTAGGTTTGGTGCTCAAACTCGGTCACCTTAACATACTTAGATGAGGCTAATTTTAGCAGGTGCACACGTAGGCTTTAATGCATGTGCCTTTCTTTTAGGCTCAAGGCGCATAACTAAAGTGCCTTATAGTTTTTTTTTTCAAAAAAAATTAGTTGTTTCTCTTTAAATTAGTCATCACATATTATTATTATTGATAATACTATTTTAGTATTTTTGATATTGGGATTGATGAAAGTAATGAGTAACTGAATAAATAAATAGATGGAGATCATGATGAAAATATTGAATTTACATTTGAGGATATTTTTTTACGAAAGGGTTTTGTGGACCTGAGCCTAAAAGATAATGGAGTAAATAAGGCTAAACATTATGCTCTATTTAGAAATATTGTGGACCTGAACATTAAGTGCCTCTAGGACTGCTCAATTGGAGTCTGTAAATAATAAATATTTTAAATTCGAGAAACATCTAAAGATAAACAAGTTATTTAAGTATATAAGTTAAAGAAGGAGAATATATGAACATTTGTTTGATGATGACGATAAATATTAGTATTTGTTGTGAGTATTTTGAGAAATGTATATAAGTTAAGGGTTTTTGCGTCTTGAGATTCAGATTATCGTATGAATTAGGGAGTCGCTTGATATTGTCAAGTAGGTCTAATTAATGCGGGTTTGGTCTCCGTTTGCTAGAAATTTGGGTCCTGCTCACCACAACAAATAAATAGGAGGTTAGAGGTATACGAAACTCTCTCCCCGGTATATCCTCCGAAGCTCAAGTTAGAAATTCTTCTTTGATAGAGAGAAAGATGGAGGAATGCAAGGTGCGTGGATGCACGAATGAGGAGGATTGAGTGTTGGTTGGAGAATTGGTCTTCAAGAAGTGTGCTCGGCTAAGGGCGGCTTTTTAGAGGGTGCGTTCTTTACACAGAACAGTTTGTCAGAGGTATGCACTCGTGAGTTGAGTGGCTTTGGATAGGGTACACTCGTAGGCAGAGTGGCTTTTTTTGGTTATGTGGTCTCAGTGTGTTGCAATGCCTGAGCCTTAAGAACCTCTTTGAGAATTCGAGAGTTGATCCCCTTCCTTGCGGAGGAGAGACTATATTTATAGAGTGAGTGCTGGTCTTGTAATATCCCGTATTTTCGTTCAAATTAATTTAATATTAATTATGATTTTGGGTAATTTGGGCGTTGCAAAAAATTAATTTAACATTACGAAATTTGGAAGGATATTTGGACCAGTTGGGCTAGCGCTCGAGGTACGTTCGTGCCGACGCCTGAATATCAGTTTGAATTTTGGAATAAAAGAAATTTTTTNTTTATTATTAATTTTAATGATTGGAATTCATTAAAAGAATATCGTATGTATATATATATATCTCTCAAATGGACGCCTCACTTCCATTTGGCCTACTGTCATGGATGGTCAAAAAGTATAGAGATTATGCACTGCGCAGATATGACAATCAGACAGAGAATGTCCACATGTACAACTTATGTGTACAAAGATATATATATAGGATAGATAATTGCCTATGAGATTCTAGATATTTTTAGAATAGCTTGGATAATTATAGAAAAAAGAGAGACATGTACTTAAGAATGTTCTTGAGTAGGGAGAATATTGAAAATTCTAAAGTATTTTAAAGGAAAAATATTTATGTAAAATACTTTGGAAGGTGAATATTAGCTATCCATAGAGGAGGATAAAAATATGATCCCAACATTTAGTAGGGAGGGTGTGAAAAATTCTAGAGTATTTTAAAAGAAAAATATTTATGTAAAATACTTTGTTAGGTAAATATTAGCCATCCATAGTGGAGGATAAAAATATAATTCTAACCATTGGTTGAGGAGGGGGCATTCCTATATAGAGGGATGAACTCATCTAATTTGGGATAATCTCAAGAAGATCAAGAAGTTAGAGAGTAAGCAATTGAAGCAAAGTCAAGTGAGTTGAAGCCATGGGGTGATATGTAACTGAGGGGGTGGCCAGTGTTAAACAGCTCGATGGATAGCTTCGAGGGTGAGCTTGTGGAAGTGAGTGTCGGAGAGATGTTTTATACTTTTGTATTCAATTTCTATAGTATAAAGTATTCTCTCTAAATGTCTTGTATTTTTACATATTTGGAGTGGGAATCTAAAAAAAGTCTGACGTGTCTTTATTATACGGGATGTGCTAGTTGTTAGAATCTGAACCGAGCCATCTAAATTTTTACATAATTTTTCTCACATTCTTATATTTTTTAGGAATTTTGGTGAATTTAGTTTGAATTTTAATATTATAGAAAAATTAGAAACCCTATCGTGAAAGTTGTGGCATTCTAATGTATACTAGTGTCAAAAGCCAAAAGACTCAAAAATCTCTATATGGGGGAATGAATTCTTAAAATCTTCTTCTATATCCGATTGTTACCTTATTGTTATTGATTGTTTGCCTGTATTTTCGCACTTTCACTAGCAACTTCATGGTGTTCAAAGAACTCGATATTGACATAAGTTTTTGCGTTGCGTCCCCGGACTGGCCTTGATCACTTAAGAGTGCTTGTGATTTAACTTGGCTAGTGTCCGTTTCCGTAGGAACCGGATGCGTCGCACAGTTTGCTTTTATAAAAATTTGGACTTTGACAACTGGTATCAGAGACAAACTTACGGGAGGAGTTATAAGAAGGTTCTTGGTTTTCGAAAAATCACACACGATGGGATTGGGATGGCCCAAGCGACGTCATCACCGACTACTCAAATGACCCTTACGGTTCGTCGGACTATAGTGACCCGACTTGAAGCCATTGAGAAATCGGTGACAGAACTCAAAACCCGAGATGAGTCTCTAAATAGGATAGAAAGGTGGGTGGATGGCCTTATTGGCTAGTTGAGGGCCTTGGAAGAAGTGGTCAAAGATCTAACGAATGATGTTCGCAACTCTATAAGAGTGTTGCAAGATGAGAATGCCAAACTCATTGGTAAGGTAAGCCTTCTAGTGCGCGCTGCCGCAACTTACAGTAATGCCTTCGACGGTAGCAAAGTCAAGTCTCTAGAATCTCGCTTATATAGTGATGTGCAAGGTTCGAAGGAGCTCGACAATTTCATCTTCGACCTGAAGCAGTATTCAGGGCTGCAAAGATGGACTCTAATGAGGCAAAGGTTTCCATGGTGACCATGTATCTGACCGATGATGCTAAGCTATGGTGGAGAACCAATTATGAGGAAATGACCTAGGGAAGATTAAACATTGACTTGGGGGAAGACCTCAAAAGAGAACAGATGGCATAGATTTACCCTGAGAATACCGAATTCACGACACGAAGGAAACTCAAACATATTAAGCACAGGGGGACAATTAGAGATTACGTTAAAGATTTCTCGGCATGCATGTTGAACAATAAAGACATGTTTGATAAGGATCATTTATTCCATTTCATTGATAACCTGCAGCCGTGGGCTTAGGCGGAACTGTTCAGACAGATGGTGTAAGATCTAACTTCCACCTAAAGCATTGCTAAAAGACTTGGTGACTATGTTATTGAGAGGGGCAACAGAAATCAAGGGAATGGCGGTAATCCCTCGAAGAAGCCTGTACAGAGTGTATCGAGCGTCAACAAATCGAAGTCCACAGCAAAGAGTGGGGTAAGTAGCTTTCGGAAGAATTCATTGTCGGCAAACTCCCAAATCTTCAAGGGAAGCATCAGTACGTTGACTAGTAGGAAGCTGTTTTCTGGTGGGTGCTTCTTGTGTGACGGGCCATATAAGGTGACACGATGCCCACACAAAGAAGCTTTGAGTGCGCTATAAAGGAAAGGTGATCCACCGTAGCCGGGAGATGATGAGAATGATGGGACCAACTTGCATGGGGTTGGCCGACCTCTTATATGCCATGGAGAAGCACACCCAACCATTCACTAAGTCCACAGACTTGATATACGTGGAATTGCAAGTGAATGGAATGAGCGCCCGTGCCATGGTAGACATGAGTGCCACTTACAATTTTGTGGTCGGAGTTGAAACGGATCGATCGGGGTTACGGTTGGAAAGAGACGGTGGCAGCATGAAGGCTGTGAACTCAAAGGCAAAGCCCACCCTTAATGTTGCCAAGTTAGTGCTAGTACGATTTAGAGAGTGGAACGGGAAGTTGAATTTCACGGCAGCACTAATTGATGATTTTGACCTAATCTTGGGGATGGACTTCCTTAAAGCGACTAAGGGAGTGCCAATGCCTTAAGTTAAACTCGGTGCTCCACATAGGCAAAAATTCGTTTATGATGAACACCTCCAGAAGGTTGAAAGAACTCGAGGGGAAGGGTAAGGACAAGTTATTGTTTGGACTCCAACTTAAGAGGTGTCTGAAGAAAGGTGAGCCTACCTTTCTCACGGCGTTGTTGGTGGATGAAGATGTCAAGATTGGTCCTTTATTGCCGGAAGTTTGTCCACTTTTGAAGGAATTTGAAGAGATGACTCCAACGGAGTTGCCCAAAGTTCTTCCACCCCGGAGGGCGGTGGATCACCAGATGGAACTTACACCTGGGGCAAGGCCATTTGTGTGAGGAGCATACCGGATGGCACCTCCAGAGCTAGTAGAGTTGCGAAAACAACTGGTTGGGTTAATAAGCTCAGGGTTCGTTTGCCCCTCGAAAGCACCTTGTGGGGTTCCATTTTGTTTCAGAAGAAGCAAGATGGGAGTCTATGTTTTTACATTGATTATAGGGCCCTAAATAAGGTGACGGTAAAGAACCACTATCGAATTCCTTTGGTCGTTGACTTACAGTGCAAAGTATTTCACAAAGCTCGACTTGAGATCGGGTTATCACCAAGTCAGAATCTTGGAGAGAGATGAGCGAAAAACCATGTACGTAACCAGATTTGGAGCTTTCGAATAGCTCGTAATGCTCTTTGAATTGACCAACACCCTAGCCACCTTTTGCATGTTGATGAACTAGGTGTTTCATGAATACTTAGACAAACTTTTAGTGGTTTATTTGGATGACATTGTGATATACAGCTCGAGCTTAGAGGATCACATGAAGCATCTAAAATTAGTGTTTCAGAAGTGGAAGGAAAATCATCCATTTGTGAAGCCTGAGAAGTGCTCATTTGCTTGAGAGAAGATTAGCTTCTTAGGACACATCATGAGGAGAGGTTAGATGAAGATAGATCTAAAGAAGGTACAAGCTATCTTAGATTGGCAAGTCCCATCAAGTGTGAGCGAGTTGTGCTCATTTTTTAGCCTTACAAACTATTGTCGACGATTCATAGAAGGGTATTTGAGAAAAATAGTATCTTTAATGGATTTATTCAAGAAGGATAAGGAGTGGGAGTGGATGAAGACATGCCAGCAAGCCTTTGAGGGGCTCAAGGGCACGATAGTGAATGAGCTGATGCTAGCCCTTCTAGATGTGACCATGCACTATGAGGTGCAGACGGATGCATCAGGCTTCACTCTCGAAAGGGTCTTATTGCAGGAAGGTCATTCGGTAGCCTACGAGAGTTAAAGGTTAAATGAGGCCGAATGACGTTATTCAACCTAGGAAAAGGAGTTGCTAGTGATTGTTTACTATTTGAGGACATGGAGACATTATTTGTTGGGCTTCAAGTTTGTAGTGAAGACTAACAACATTATTACCAACCATATTCTTAACTAACCAAAGTTGACATTCAAGCAGGCTCAATGGTAGGAGTTATTAGTAGAATTCGACTTGGTGTTGGAGTATAAATCTGGACACTGCAATCAGGCTGTAGATACCCTTAGCAGAAGACCGGACCTCGTTACCTTATTTTGAGTAGTCCACCTATTGACAAATGAGATTACCACGACCATTAGAGAATAGGTAAAGTCAAATATTGAGAAATATCCAATGGCCGTGACACTATTTTGACTTATCCGGGAGGACAAGACTCGAAGATTTTGGATAGATAATGGATTGATTTTCACGAAGGGATACTAGATTTTCCTACCCAAGGCTAGAGGACTGAGGAGGGCGCTTATCAAAGAATGTCATGACACTCTATGGCTGGTCACCTAGGGTGGCAACATACCCCGAGTTTGTTTCAGAAGGGCTATTATAGGCCTAAAATGAAGGAGGACATGATGAGCTGTACGAAGACATGTTTGACTTGTTAACAAGATAAGTTCGAGTGGTAGAAGACGGTGGGGTTGTTGGAATCTCTCACTATATCCAACAGACCCTGGGAAAGTGTTTCTTTGGACTTCATCACAGGGCTGCTGAAGGTCGGTGAGTATTTGTGCATCTTGGCGATAATGGACTGCTTCTCAAAGTACGCCACTTTTGTTTTGACAACAAGAAATTGTTCAAGGGAGGATTCATCATCTTTATTTTTCAAATACATCGTCAAATATTGGAGAGTATCCCAAATTATTGTGAGTGACCGAGATGGACGCTTCATCGGAGCCTTCTGGACAGATCTGTTCAGATTGTTTGGTTCAGAATTGAATATTTCATCAAGCTATCATTTTCAAATTGACGGTCAAATGGAGAGATCCAATGGTCCACTCGAAGAATACTTGTGGCATTTTGTGAGTACTAGTTAGAAGGATTGGATGAAAATCCTCAATGTTGCTCAATTTTGCTTTAACACTCAAAAGTGCTCCTTTTCAAATAGGAGTCCTTTTGAGATTGTAATAAGTCAACGGCCGCTTCTTTCATACACTGTGGTTGAGCTATACAAAGGAAAGTGCTCTCATGCTTACAACTTTTCCTGGGAGTGGAAGTAGAACACGGAGATTGCCAAAGCTTACTTGTAAAAAGCATTTCGTCCAATGAAGAGGTAGGCAGATCAGAATAAGCAGCCTGTGTAATTGAAGGTGGGAGATCTTGTGCTGGTGGAGCTTCTCCAAAAGCAAATGTGGTTTCTCAGAGAAGAAATAAACCCCTTCTACAGATATATGAAGGGCCCGTCCAGATCATTGCTCGTGTGGAAAAGGCATCGTACAAGATAGATTCTTCTGAATGGATGAAGATCTACCCCGTTTTCCATGTGAGCTATTCGAAGTCATATTATCTTGACATGGAAGACCCCTCGTGCGACAAATCATGGTGCTCCAACATTCGAATAAAGCCACCACTAGTGCTAGAAATTGAAGAGATTATTGCTAAATAGGAGGTGACAACATCGATAGGGAAAAAGAAGAAAGAGGTGCTCATGAAGTGGATGGGGAGACCAATAGAAGAAACAAGTTTGAAACTTGCTGAAGATGTGAGATTGAAAGGAGGAAGCCAAAGCCATCCTAAAGATCAAGTCAACGAGGACGTTGATAGCTTAGTGGGGGAGGATGTTAGAATTTGAACCGAGCCATGTAAATTTTTATATAATTTTTCTTGTATTATTGCATATTTTTAGAAATTTTGGTGAATTTAGTTTAAACTTTAGCATTGTAAAAAAATTAGAAACCTCATCATAAAAGTTGGGGTATTTTAATGTATACTAGTTCCAAAGGCCAAAAGGCCCAAAAACCTCTATATGAGGGAATGAATTGTTGAAATCTTCTTTTATATCCAATTGTTACCTTATTACTATTGATTGTTTGCTTGTGTTTCCGCATTTTCAATAACGACTTCATTACGTTCTACGATCTTGACATTGATGTAAGTTTCCACATTGCATCCCCAAACCAACCGCAACCACTTAAGAGTTCTTGTGGTTTAACTTGGCTAGAGTCCCTTCCCGTGGGAACCAGATGCGCTGCACGGTTTGCTACTATAAAAATTTGAACCGTGACATTAGGCAAGTGCTACATGGATGACTAACGGAAAGTGTCATTGCGTGATAGGTTGTATCAAAGCCAAGGTTCACGAGCAAGCTACACGGGGTAGCTATGCTTGGATTGTGCCAAGAGAAGACTAAGGCTACGAGGGAGTTAGCCAACGTCGGCATGAGGGGCAACCTACAACATGTTGGAAGGCGACATGATTGAAATGGTGAGCATTATAGAGGGTGAGGTGCCAGTTAAGAGGAAGAGCGCACAAGTATGTCTTTCTATAAGTTCAAAGTGAGACTTTCTTGGGTGGAAGGGTTTAGGAGGGGAAGGGTTTGACAACCTTAAAAGGGTGTTTCAAGACTTCAGGGATACCCTGGTAGATATGGTGGAATCCATAGTCGTGGAGCTCCATATGGACATAGTGGCATTTAAGGGGATGTTGCTAGATATGATTGGCAAGTTGTAAGCTACGGTTCAGGACCTAGTAGCTGATGTTGCAGCCATGGAGGAGGAATGGGCCTTGTGCAAGAGGACAATGAATGGAAAGACAATCACCAAAGTCTCTAGGGTGGAGGCAACCAAGCCCAAGCCTTTTACTGGTGTGCGGGATGTTAAGCAATTGGTTAACTTATGGCAGATGGAGCAGTATTTTGAGGATACGCGGGTGGTCAACCACCGGGATAAGATAAGGACCACAACCATTTACCTTATAAACAATGCCATGCTGTGGTGGCATAAGAAATGCCAATAGGTGGAGGGGTTATGCACTATAGCAACATGGGATGATATTAAGAGAGAAATCAAGAAGCACTTCTACCTGAAGAACGCTGAGTACCTCGCCCGTATGAACACGAGGAAGATAAAATAGGTAGGTAAGGTTGGTGACTATGTGAAGGAGTTTGCTTTGCTACTACTGATGGTGCCTAACATGACCAAGGATGAGCTATTCTTCAACTTCATGATGGGACTATAACCATGGGCAAAGATGGAGATCAAGAGGCATGTGATCATGACAATTAGTGATGACATGGTCATCGCGTAGTCATTGATGGACTTCGAGCTGGGCCAGGATCACCAGGAGGGTGGTCAGGCCAAAGGTGGGGGTGACACATACAAGGAGTGTTTCGTTAGGTCAAGGTCACTTTGACAAGTCAAGGTCAAATACAGATCGAGACAGGGGCAAGCACAAAGCTTGGGAAAAGGATGTAAGGCCAAAGATAGTGGCGGATGCTTCTTGTGCGATGGACCGCACTTGGCGAGAGATTGCCCTCTATGGGGAAGTTGAATGCCATCCGACAAATCGAGAAAGGTGCTGTGGAGGACAAGCCACGCCTCATGGGGTGATGCGGTGCATCTACAGAGTCCAAGCACTAACGAAGGAGCAACATGGTCAAGGATTGATGTACGTGGACATTGACATCAAGGAAAAACCCATGGTAGCAATGCTATACACGGGGGTGATGCACAACTTCATGATGATGGACATCATGAATAAACTTGATTTGATTATAGAGATGGGCTAGGTAAAGATGGTGAACTCTACCCTTCTCCCTATCTGAGAGACATGCCGGTGAAGATTGGAGGCATGTGAAAGAAGTTGGACTTCATCGTGGCGGACCTAGATGACTCCCCACTCATTTTAGGTGTCGAGTTCTTCCACTTAGCCGAGAGCATAGTGATTCCGTGGGATAAATGCCTATGTGTCATGGATGATGACGAGTCACCATACATGGTGGGACTTCTTCGAGAGGAACACTTGAAAAAGAGGTTGCCAATTCTTCTGCAAAGGATTGGTGCCATTTGGTTGCTCCAGGAGGAGTCAACATTGGACAAGTCTTGCTCGGGAGAGGATGGTAGATAATGATCGGGTCCAAGGTTGAGTGGTGAGTAGTAGTTGTCCACAGTTCAGCTAAGTCAGGGGATGAGGCATAGGAGGCAAAGGTGAGGAAGACCAAAGCCATAGGATCGTGATTCCTTTTCATGACGAGAGTGTCTTGAAAGCAGGTGGGAAGAGTGGTGGGATAGCCGAGAAGTATAGAGGTATACACCACGCAGACCTGACATTCAAACAGATGACGCTCGCATGTACAGTTTATATGTACAAATATGTATGTGTAGGGTAGATAATTGTGTAGAAAATTTTAGATAGTTCTAGAGTAATTTAGAGAATTATAGAAAATGAGGGACCTGCACTTACTTTAGAATATTCTTAAGTAGAGAGGATGTGGGAGGTTTTACAGTATTCTAAAGGAAAAATATTTATTTAAATTATTTTAGAAGATGAATTTTAGCCATTCATGGTAAATGATGGAAAGATGATCTTAATTATTGGTTGAGGATGTGTCATTCCTATATAATGGGATGAGCTAATCTCATCTGGGATAAGCTCAAGAAGCTGAATGAGCTCAAGAAGTTAAAGAGCAAGCGATTCAAGCTAAGCCAAGTGAGGTAAAACTAGGGGGTGGTGTCTAACCGAGAGGATGTCTAGTCTTGAAGAGCTTGAGGGGTAGCTTTTGGGGTGAGCTTGCGGAAGTAAGTGTTGGTGAGATGTTCCATACTCTTGTATTCAAATTTTAAAATAAAGAGTATTTTTTTCCCAAAATCTTGTGTTTTTACATATTTTGGGGTGAGAATATCGAGAAAGGTTGAGTTGTCTACACCACATGAGTTGTGCTAAGTAAGTGTCGTACGGGTGACTGATAGAAAGTGTTATCGCTTGACACTGTGCTGCGTTTTGTGTTTAGGCCCCAGGAACCCTTTGTATCTTAATGCACATTGTGCCTTTAACAACATTGATATACATATCTCATAAATTGGTGTCTCACTTCCATCAATCCTTTGCCTATGGCCTGTGCCTTGTGTTAGGCCCCAAGGACCCTTTGTGCCAGCCCCTTGGGACCTTTTGTGCCTTAGTATACCTTTAACAACGCTGACTCCAAGCAATGCTAGAACAACTAAGTTTGGTTAAGCAAAGTCCTGTGTAGTCGTTTGATTTGACACCCCTAACTCTGATAGTGGACCATTAGTTTGATTACATTGGAGTTTGTTTTTCTTCTGATGATGCATCATCTGTTAAACATACGACGGACAACCCAGTACTACGCTTGTGAACAAGGCTAGTTGAGTAGACTAGTGGGTTGCTTACCCTTGGCTTGGTGACTTAATAAAGCTAAAAGTAATTTCTTCTTGGTTCGTGAAGCTTCAGTAATGTGCTCTAACAAGTTTCTTGCCAACTGAATGTGGTTGTACTGAGCAGCTTGGTTTACCAGGCAAGTATACATTGAGTTGTGCATTTGGGCTGCTTAGGCTAGGATTGCTACACTTAATTACTTTGCTAGCTCAAAAGAAAGAGTGAGATTGCATGATGCCTGATAGAAGTTCATGAGATGTGCTCAAATGAGATTCTAATGAAGAAATCCTCAGATGACTATAAATAGTTGGGCTTATGTAACATCCCTACCTAGCGAAGCTGTCATTGCACCCTGGTGATGCCTATCATCATATAACTTGGAAGCAAGGATACCTCCCTTGGGATGGCTTGTTGGTGTTCATAACCTGTCAGATATCTACATTCTCTAGACACGTTGGGACATGTTTAGGACATTCTTAGGACATGGTTGATATAAACTAGGCTATTTGACAAAAATTAAATAAGTTTGGGTGTCGTTGAAGAATGAAAAGACAAAAATTTTATTTTTTCTGGCCTATAAATATCCAAATTTTAGAACTTCAACCCTAGGTGAATGAGAGAAATAAAAAATAGACCCCAAAACCAAAATAGGCATTTATTCAGAATCCATCAGAGTGAGGGAGAAGCAGCTGACAAAGAAGTGAAGGTACTGATAATGATGCGAGCTCACAACAATTACTGGTGGTTTTTAAGGAGTTCATGACAGTAGCTGGTGACGGACTCAAAGGCTAGCAACTACCTTTTCCCCTAAAGGCTACTGCATTTTTTTGTTCGGTAAATTGCCAGTTTATGAGCTCATACTTTTGACTAAACAACTTAGAGGCAATTAGAATGTGCACGGTTGAATGTTGATTGCTAAATTTGTGTAAAATGCTGTTGTTTGATTAGTTAGTTCCTTACATATAATAAAACTATGAAATCCTTAATATAATAAAACTATGAATTTAAATTAATGCATCTCTACCACATTGTGTTCTAATTTTTAAAACAATAACTTGTCGCTGTGTGCCCGTGACAGTGTTGTTCCATAACCATGCCTTGTGTCCATGTCTATGCTTCTTTGCCACCAACACATCACCATTATCCAGGTAGCTCCAGTCCTACACATCACCATTATCAAGGTAGCTTCCGTCCTGCACCCATGCTTTGGTGCATTATTCACTCTGCAGTTCACCATTCTTTGGCTTTACTTGAATGCATCTGTGAACCACAAAGACTACTAAAAATGACTAGTTAGTGCCGAGGAAGACCTTCAACATCAGAAAAATTGAGAACATGTTCCTGCTTTACAAAGACACTTTGTTCCTTGATATGTAATCCATTCACAAGCCCAGTGGAGAGTTCTGTAAATCACAGGCTTAATATTCTCTTGACAATATCATGATGAAAGTATTAGATTTAGAGAACTTCACCCAGATTTGATGCATATAATGTCTTCTGTCAGATTTGAGGTACTCTGAGAACAATTGCATAAAGTTTTCATGTTAGCAGATGTGTTAGCCAATTGCCTCAATAGAGATGAGGATTGCTTTCTTCATGAACATTTACTACTTGTTCATGTTTCATCAAATAAGGTGATTGTTGCTTTCTTTTTGTCTTCTATTTTTCCATTTTTTGGGGTTCCGAAGCATCGAACCAGTTTCAGTGGAAATCCCTTTTTGCCCCATTGCTGCAACATGAATGAGTTTTATGTTATCTTACAGTATTCCAAGGATGTTGAATGAAGACTAAAATATAAAAAAAAAATTCGGGATGGCAGTTGTTGGGGGAGTGTCTTGTTTCCTTTTTTGAAGCAGTAGGAGTTCTATGAAATTTAGCTTAGTTTGATCCATTAACTCTCTCATTTTCTTTTTAATAAATATTAACTTAATATACTTTATAAGGCAGGCCGTCTGTAGATGTGCATGAGCAATATATTCGATATATGCATGGCCATCTTTCTAGAAATATCAAGTAGTGATATAAAATTTTGCAACTTGAATATTACTCCTAGAAACACAAATGTAGAAAGTACTAATTTGAAATTGCTGCAAAAAATGAAATGCCATATTATTTTTCATTCATTTTGAAATGATGGAAAAAAAAGAATTTCTTTTACATATCCACCCAGTTTATCAACTTTCTGGGAAATGACACAAACAAGTACCTCATCAGAATGAAGTGATCAAAACATTATGTTTTGCTTATTGATGCTTTAATTGGTGTCTTACGGGATTTTGTTGACATGGCTTGAGATGTAGTTGGACTGCAATGTACTGATGCTGCTATGCTTCTTCTATTTTACTAGTTCTCTTTCCTTATTATTTGCTTTGTGTTCTTTTGATGACTGCATCACCACCAGTTGGATACTTCTATTTTTTCTTTGGTCTTCTCATTGATTTCATCAACTGCCATAACTCCTGTTGTGTCCTTTTGTAACTTGTTAAGGTGTTCTCTGTTTCTGTGTGTGGAACTCTGTAGAACTACTACTGTAAGCTGCTGCTCTAGCTACTTTTTATGTCATTTCTCTTCCTGTTCATCTGTGTCATTTATCTGTCTGCAATCCTTATTCAATGGCACTGAATGAATCCTAGAATTGTCTTTCTTGCTTGCACTGTATTCTTTCCTTTCCCTCTATCTGTATTGTCTCATAAGATGCTGTAAGAATTTCCAATTTTGACAAAGCCTGTGTCTGTGATTAATAAATTTAGTGCATGGATGTCATATTTTCTTTCTTGAAGTCTATTTGACTTAAATTTGTTCAATTATAGAACAGTATGCATAATGTTGTTATGAAGTACGCTAGGAATGTACTCATGGGATTGCTTTGTGAGTCTCATAGCTGACTATTTGGCTTCATTTTATCGATGATGGAGCAAAGAATTGCTGCTATCAAGATTGAGCTATCATCATTCATAGTAAATGATAAATAGAAGAAACCGACTGCAAGTCAACACATTCTTAGTTTTGAGCTGCAGTTGCAGTTTCTATTGGATTTTTGCTGTCATGGCCCATTGTAGTGATATCATAATGGTCATGACTACAGCCGTGAATTAGTAGCAATGACTGGAGGGTTGTCCTCAAGGCATAGAAATCAAGAATTTGAGAAAAATAAATGACAATTCAAAGATATAAAAAGAAATTGGTTATGTTTTGGTAATTTGAAATATTTATTATCATTAGTTGTTATTTTCATGTTTTAATTGAATTTTAAATTGTATGACAGAAAAATATTTACTACATTGTTTATCAGTAATGCATCAATGTGTCACATATATATTATTATTGATAATAAAAATCATGTGTCATACAAATAAATATTTAACATAAGATGAGCATATATGAAGAAAATATTTATTTTTAATGAGTTAATAATTAATAAAAAATAGGGAGAAATGTATCCGGCCGATCTATATGACTTTGTATGGCATTTTATCGGCCGTATTATTCTGTGCTGGGCCAATACACATGCGATATGCGTCAGTTGTGCAGTGTTTGTCTAATGCCGCAGCAGACATTTATTTCCTAGATACTCTTCGGCTGATATGATATATCTTGGCCAGTATTGATTCCATAATTCAATAGTTTTAGCAATCTCCTCATTTATGCGTCAAATAATTTGCTAAACTAGTAATTTGTGCACAAACCTAATGCGCCTCAAAGCTATCCTGTTGTTGATGGAAAATTTCCCTTTCTTTATTCTTCAAATTTTCTGTATCGAAGATTTATTTTTTGTTGTTGCCATCATTTTTCAACTTATTTGGCAGTGGAAGCTATATCTGTTGTTGACATGGCCAGGGGCCTTCTGTTAAATATTAGAAGTACCTGGCCACAGTTCAATCATTGGCACTGTTGCCACTTTCATCTTTTTTATGATGATTCTTTGCCTCTGTATCTTTGTAATCAACCATTTGTTGCTTGTTTTTGTACAGTAGTTGATCCGATAGCTAAAATATCTTTGATGTCACTTCTTGAAAATGTGTGGACAGTGCCTCTTTTATCTCATATGCTATAACTTATGGTTGTGACTTTTGGCTTGTGTTTTCCCAAGGAATTCTCTCCTGGATCCAATGGAAGAATGACCACAATGGGAGTGTATGCTCGAGATTTACTCCTTGGACAGGTCAGGAATCCTAAACATCTATTGCACGAGTCACAGATTAGTTTACCACTAGCTTCATTTGCTGTTATTTTTTATTCAAATATTCTCTTGTGTTCTCTAATGAAGTGTCATCCCTTTGTTCCCCTTGTGTACCAAGCAAGCTTAATATGTCGGCATATGGATGTCTGCCACATTTTCTTGTTCAGGCACTACATTTCAGCTTTCTTGATGATGTTTCTTATAAAAAATTCAGGTCTGGAAGCTCCTGAAAGGTCATTTTCAGGTTTGGAACTTTCTAGGTCTTGCTATGGCGCTTGGTCATTTGCCCTTTATTCCAAGTACAATTTGAAATTCAAACGGACTAAATTGATTGGTCATGCATTATGCTTATTTTGCTTGAATTCTCAATTCAGGAACAAGTGTGTTATTTTACTTAATCAAGGAATATTAGTGTTTAATTCTTTTGCATTCAAGGATAAAACAATTTACAGACTGGCAAATTTGAGTCTTTTCCAGCTCTGAAAAAAATATAAGGTTGACCTTTTTATCCAAATGAATTATTATGAGTTCATCATGTGCTTGTCATGTGATAAAATCATTGAACAGCCGAACTCATCTTGAGGTCTTCTTGGCTAGTTTATCTGGATTCTCCAAGTATGTATGAGGAAGACAAAAGTGAAATAGGAGTTTAGCAAAGATTATTACTGCTGATTTTTGGTTGAGTGGATTGGAAGGCTATGAATTATGCATGGACAGCAGGGTTTAATGATGTTTGGGATGCATTTTTGTATGTCAAGTTTTAATGCTTTAACTCCTCTCGTATTTCTTTTTGGAAATGGAGAATTTGTATTTGAAATCTACCACCTTGCCATGAGAAATTGTGGTGTCATCTGACTAATAGGAATCCCATTTGATTATGAATTTCTTAAAAATAAAGTCAAGAAGACTCTGCTTGGTATCCATTGCAAATTATTTGACAGCATTATATGATTTCCATTATGAAAAGCTAGGGCTGGGTGAGAGAATTGCTTGATTTGCTGTTGCAATCTATTTTGTTGATGTTGTTAGTGTGTGTTATTGAGGAGATCTTATCCACAGTTGGGCTTTTCCTGCTTTATTTTACGAGTTTATTTTAGATCAAGCTAAACTTATAAACCTTTGTCCTTTTATTTGAGTAGTTATTGGACCGGAATCTATGGGTCAATGATATTTTATTAAAACCTGTCTCTTTAAGCTATCTCATATAACTCTGATTGCGGAAGAATAATTGTTATGGAGCACAACAGAAGTGTACCTTCTCACTGCTGACATGGAAGGAATAAAGTTTAAAAGTTTTTAAAATGCTTGGGTAAAGCTATGGCATCTGACCCAACGTTTAAAAAAAAAACTTTCTTTATTTGAATTCCTTCAAATCAAAATGTGGTTTATCACAAAATTATTCTCATTCAGGCTACTAAAACTGAAAGGATTAAATTTGAAAATATCACAGGAAAAATATAAGAGGAAAACTGCTCTATGGGTGTCCCTCTCTTCTTCCTCCAAAAACCATCTAATGCCCTCTGCCATTGCTGCCGATGACATCTCCTTTTCTGGGTCTCTCACTCTCACCCCTTCACATCCCTGCTTTGCCTTTCAGTAGTGTAGGTGGTGGCATTACATGAGTGGTGGGGCAGATGTGAGAGAGAGAGAGAGAGAGATGCTTGGAGGGGGCGGGCGGGTAGGTGATCATCAAGCGGTGGGGGGATCAGATAACGGGTTGGGAGTGAGGTCTAAAGAGCCTTTTTCATAGAAGCGGCCGGGTTGATCCCAAAGGCCAAATTCTATGGTAGATTGGGCCTTGAGAGATCTTATTAAGTATTTAATAATAATAATAATAAAAGGACCATGCTGATCAGCATGAGGGTCAAAACACTTTCTAGTTATAGAAGAGTTGGAAATGCTTCCTAACTTACTGAAATCTGGGTTGAAGCTTGTTATGTAGGCACTCCGGTTAGTCTAGTGTTGATACTGGATTATGAAATTCTTTCCTTGGATATCTGCTTTGTATCCTCTTATTTTCTCCACTGCTTCGATTTCCCCCTTTTTTCCTGTACATTTATTAGAAATTTAAATATTTTAGTACTCTTTTTTTATAAGAATGTTTTAATAGTATCTGGATGAAAAGTGAGGATTCCCTGCCTTTTCTGACAATTGGGGAATAAGGTGGGCTCTGGTATAAATTGGGGCCGAGTTATGTCTTTTTTTTTAGGGAATTGGTGGGATGACTACATTTTGTGCATGTGCTTGTGGGCATGGGTGACTTTGGTTTTCATGGGCGAGAGTATTAGTACATGGAACATTGCCACACAAGGGCCTTGCTAATTGGACTGGCAAGGTCCGCATCATTTTTGGTGAACTGAACATTTAGAAACCGAATCAGGCGAAAGCTATTGAATGGATGCCATGTCCCAGCCTCAGTAAGCATGATTAGCTTGCTTATTTCATCAAATCTTATTTCATTCAAAATTGCTTTGCATTTCATTATTATCATAAAAAACTATGCTCTGAAGCAGTTTTTGATGTGTTATTGCAGTACTACTTTGACACCCTTTTCCCTCGCATCCCAGTTCCGGTGATGAGGCAGATTGTAGCCAACCTAGAAAAGATGAAGCTTCCTGCCAAGATTTCTGGTGCTACAGGAGACAACAGTCGCCAAGGATCTGAAGACACTGCACGTCGACCTCCTTCTGTCAAAGCTGCTCTTTCGGTTTCATTTGGCCAGCGTGCACCTCATCGTGCTTCTACTAGGGACTCTTCCCCTGTACGGCGTGCCTTACCTCCGCCTGCTTATGAAAGAAATGGTACCGAGGATTCACGACGGTCTCCCAGCAAGCATCGTAGTCAGAGCCATGAGTTGTCTGATCGGGAGTATTCGGACCGAGATGGGGACCAAGGGAGGGGCCGAGATCGAGACAGAGACAGAGAAAGATACAGGGATAGAGAGAGACGCAGCGACAGAAGTAGAGACCATTATGCAGACAAGGACAGAGAAAGAGAGCTGGAGAGAATCCGGGATAGAGACAGGGGATATGAGAGAGACAAAGACAGGAGGCCTGATTATAATAGACGGTTGAGGCATTCAGAGAGAGAAAGGAGCCGAAGGGATTCTGAAGGTAGCAGACATAGAGAAGGTAGCTCTCATAGAAGTAGGAGCAGAAGTAGAAGCCGAAGCTTGCAAGCTCGAAACGAGCGTCACGAATATCAGTCAAGCTCTCAAAGAGATGACAGCAAAGAGAAGGCAGCGGCTGTGTCCAGCAACTTGGCCAAGCTTAAGGATTTGTACGGTGACCTGGGCGATCCAAAAGGTGATGCTGGTGGGGAGAGAATGTTTAGCCGGGATAATGGTGCTGACGAGGTTATTCGGTTAGGTGGGTCCACCTGGAAGTAGTAACGAACGGAGGAAATATGCGCCTGTGATTGTTGACAAGGCAACATGATTCAAGCCAAAACATCGAATCATAAATTGCTCCAACACCTTATTTTTCTTCTTGATCAAGTTATTCTGCCCATGTTGCTTTTTTTCTGCTGTGTATTATATGATACTTCCGTTTGTTGACTTTATATTTTTACTTTATGTATGAAGTCATGAAAACTCAATCTGTTAAAGTTGATTGAAACTTGCTAACCCTAATTTTATAGGGGCCTTTGTCTCACTTTAAGAAGTATTGGCATGTCTGCTTTCCTGAAGCGAATGGCCGTATTATAGTCTTTCTGATGTGCTAGATTTGGTACTCCATGGCAACAGTTGCTGTGGTGAAACAAGTCTGGATGACCCGCGTGTATTGTTCAGAACTCATTACATAATATTTTTAAGGGTGTGTAAGTCCAGAAGGTCTCAAAATCTGAAAATATTTTGAGCTAATGTGGATTAATGTAAGACTAGTCATCCAATTCCTGAGGGTGGGACCCAAATGGGCTCCTCAGATCTTTGACAAGGCAGGCTCAGTCTGTCTCGCTCTGCACCCGTTCAATCCATTCTGAGCACCTCGGCTCTTAAGATCAGCCTGGCATCGGGCCTGGTGCACGGCCATAGGGTGTGTCCATGGGGCCAATTGGGTCTATCTGGACTTCTTGTCATTGGTCCTCCGTCTCTTTAAATTCTGGGGTTAACTCGGCTCATACGGTTGAAAATTTCATCCTATTGTTGTTGGTTCCCATCATTGTAAGACTAATCATCCAATATGCTATGAACTTTTGTGCGTGATATATAAAGGTTAGGAGAAGCTTAAAATGAGCTTTGAGTCACCTATGGGTCATATGGTGGATCCAATCTCGAAGAAGAGATAATCGTGGACGTAACGACTCGTTAAGATGCCAAATTATACAAGCCGAATATGCCAAATTACACAAGCCGAATGAATAAATTCTCGAGATACTTAGGTCAGGAATGGCATGAATGAATAATGAGAGATTAACAGGCAGAATGTCTTAGGCGAAGAGGAAAGTATTGAATTAAAATTTTAGGATGGCCAAGCGAGAGATTTATTTTGAATATATAATATCTAATATTATAATTTAATATTTGTCCTACCATAAGTTTTTGGCG
>JAODPA010145351.1:0-15469 GCA_025585075.1 Nepenthes mirabilis
ATATTTTTTTAAAATAAAATAAAATTCATAATAATATTTGCAATAACGAGATGAGACTTCCATTCTTAATAATACGAGAAAGCCAAGAAAAATTTCCTGCTACTATTTTTTACTTTCATTATTTATTTGTACGAATTTCAAATTTCTAAACGTTTTCTCTATACGACGCCGGTTAAATAGCTGAACGAATCGGGGAGCCTTAGAGCTTGAAAGCCGCTTCCCCGATCTCAGAGGCTTGGCTCAAAACACGGTCGGCAATTCCTAGCTCAGTTCGCTGGAGAAATCGCCGTGAAAATGGAAGACGACGACAGAAAATCATCGACAAAGAATAAGCCACAGAAGTATTGGGAATGGGCGATCGCGTCGATGATCTTGAGGCTAATCCTTATTTACTTCTCCAAGAATCTCAACTTCTCCTCTCGCCCCGAAGTTTCCACTCCCGTCACCAGCCTTCGCCGCCGTACCGTCTCTCTAGTCTCATCTGGCATACTTGTTTTCCAGTCGTTACGCAAATCTAATGTTGTTTTCTCGTTTGTTTTGGAATAGTGGCCGAAGGTTACTGGCTGAAGCAGTCTTCACTCTCTCCTTATGCTGGTTCGCATTCGCTTTTCATATCATCATTTTTGTATCGTTTGGTGAAATTTCAAAGGTTGATATTTTGATTGATGTTATTTTGTAAAATACTTGTTGTGTTTGTGCAGGATCTATGTACCATGGCTCTCCTTTGTTACTCGCGGTTATAGGGCCTCTTACAGCTATAAGGTTTTTTTTTCGCATATATTTTCAGTTCAATTTTCGTTGTTCGAGTATGGAATTTCGCATCTTTCATTTAGTGCTGTTATATACTGCACATAGTTACAAATTAATTCTAGTGCTATGTTTGGAAAAATAAGTTGTAAGGTAATTGGTGTGAAAAAAAAAAAGAGGAAAAATGTTCTAAATGAAAATAGGTGAAAATGCATATATGGGTGGAAATGGGAACATCTAAACTTAGTACGAATATTTTTACTAATTTGTCCTTACTAGTGATGTTTCCAATGATCTTTCATCAAGGGAAATAATTTAGTGCAAAATATAAAACTATACTTCCCTTTATTACCTCCATTTCATTCCATTTTGGAGAGAACTTTTCGGGAGCCAAACGTTCTTCCAGTTTTCTTATATTCCCTCTTTCACTCACTTATTGTAATATCCAAGCAACAGAAGTGCTATGTTTTTACTTCATTTCACCCCATAATTCTCTTCACTTCCTTCAAAACAAATATGACGTAAATGTACGAAAAATAGATGTCACAAAATTTGCAAAATTGGCATGGATAAATAATCACTTATATTTCTACAAACATGATATCATCATTGACAAGTCATCTTTGTACAACAAAGTCCTTGTAAACCAATACTTTCCCGTGTAAAAATATTGCTATTAGTATTGGTTACGGCTATATCGGATAATATTTATTGGTATGAAATATATTGAAAACAAATTTTTTTATGAATCACAACATGATAAGAAAATATTGGCCGATATATCTCCAATACGACGATATATCACCATTTTGGTGCGGCATACGAAAATATTGGTATCGGGGCCTGATATTGATATATATTGGTTGATATATGCATTTTTAGCTGATATTTTATTCCATTGTTATAATAGAAGTTGGCATATTTAACTAACTAAAGAATTTAACAAAATGTGCAGAATTAGTGGGCAGCCTAGCCATCTTTTATGCAGGTAAATTTTCAATTTTGTTTTTGAGAAGATTTGCCTCTTTTTTGTTCTTTGCCTGATGTGCACTTTCTTATGATTTGTAGTTATCTAGTTAGAAAGCCTGCTTATTTAACGCAGCTACTTTGTGAGGTGTAAATTTTTAATGATTATTTCTTACATTGTTTACTCTGGTGTTGATGAGAGGACTCTTTTTGAGTAGCAAAGTTCTATATCGCAACTTGAGCTGTGTTTTTATGACCTTATCTTGATAATTTTTTGTTTCAATGCTGACTTTGTTCATTTAGTTGTTAGCCTTTCTAAGTTTTAATCTGGTGTAATTGTTTTTTTTCCTTTTCTTTTTGTTTTGTGAGGTGGGGGTTGCAAGGTCAATTATGGATAGAACGAATTCACAGATGATCTTGAACTTAATATTTGTCAGTAAATGTCATTTTCCCATCAACTTGCTGATTTGGCTTGCAATTAGCTCCAAGCTATTGCATAATCTTTTAAAAGTTTCAATACATGCATTTTTTCCCCATGCTTTTCTCTTTGATGTGTTAGGTAAACAGTTTTTGTCTATGCCTGGTTGCAAGCTGCGGCAATGAATCGATATGATTATAATCCATTGCTGAATGGTAATAGTGTGGAGAAGAGGTAGCCTACTTTTGCAATATGGGACTTGTTTACATCTTTTCCCTATCAAAAATTTCTTCATGCAGTGCTTCGTTCCTGAATTTGTTTCTTTCCTTTTTAGTGTCCAATAAATTTCATATATCTTGGAATAATAGTTCTCTCTTGGCATAGAAGAAAACAATAATGTTGGATGTAATATGTCTCTTTTCGTTGATTATGTGCGATGGATTCATTCATTATTTGGTGTATCATGTATTCCTTTTTTGTTTCTTAACTATTGAAGAAGCAGAAAAACAAAAATGAAGATGTTCCACAATTAATATCAGGATATTCTTGGATACAGTTTTCTTTTTGTGATAGCAGATTTCATCACTGCAATGCTTATACGAGCAATGGGCCAGAAACTTCAGTCAGCATATAGTCAGCATTTAAAATCACTAGGCCTTGACAAGGTGTTGAAAGCTTCAGGTACTTTTGATAAATAAAGATACTTCCTTCGATGTACTGTGGATTGTGTTCCACGAGAGTTATGGAATTGAGTCATGCTGAAACAAGAGTTGTGATGAA
Source organism: Nepenthes mirabilis (assembly GCA_025585075.1). Classification (NCBI taxonomy): domain Eukaryota; kingdom Viridiplantae; phylum Streptophyta; class Magnoliopsida; order Caryophyllales; family Nepenthaceae; genus Nepenthes; species Nepenthes mirabilis. The sequence continues at coordinate 2,912 of JAODPA010145351.1, forward strand.
TTATTTTTTTTGTCTTGTAGACGTGAAGAGTATTTGCTTTCTTCTTAGTGAATTAGTTATGTTAAATTTTTATGCATTTTGTTGTGTGTTTATAATGTGATAAGAGTAAGATGCACCCGTTAGGCATGCTGCAGCTCATAGAAGCTTCCTACAAGTAACTATAGTGCAGATGATCCTCCATTGTGACTTGAATTTACAAATAAGTCAATTGTGCACTTTACTTGATTGTATGATAGGACTATGAAGCCCACCTTAAGGAAACTTGGCTGGTTGAACCAATGGAAATTATGGTAGTGCTGATTGTAATAGGTTGTTGTGTTCTATTACTATAATTTGAAGGTAAGAAGAAGAATGAAGAGAAATAGGTAGGAATTTTAAGAAGAGGGAAGAGAATAGACAAGATTAAAAGGAAAAACAAGGAGAGGGACTCAAGACTCACTGTAGTTGCATCCTAAGAAGCAAATCAGAAATTGAAGTTGCATCATATTAAATCTGAATCTGTCCTTTACAATTGCCTGATCATGCCTTTATACTGAATTATGTAAAACAAGACTTAACCACTCATACTAACTAGATTAAAGTTTGTAGGTAATCAGTTGCTGCAGCTAACTACTTCTATTTGTGACAGCTAATGATAGATTGGTAAACTAATCTGTTGATTAACAGCTTACTGCCTAGCATCTGTTAGTTATGCTGAGTTCTGTTGGCAGCCTCATGTTGTTGCGTATGTTGGTTTATACTACTGTTTACATGTGTTGGCAATCAATCTCCTGGCTTCCCTTGTTGCTTCTCAATTCGGTTGTATCATTTTCCTTGAGTATGCATGTGCCTCCCCTGCTTCTCTGCCTCAGCTGCTGTCTGCTTATTTATGTGACACTAATATTATCCGGGTTTCACGAAAAAGTTGTGTTGCCATGTAGAGTGAGCCCTGTTTTTTACATGATAGTTTGTAGATTGAGCTTAGCTGAGTTGTCAATGTTAAAGTTGAGGGCACCTGTATGTGAAAAAAGCTTCTCATCCAATGCATTATAATTGTTCATTATCTGCCATCACATTTTTTCTATGGCTGAAAGAGTATTTAAGATTTATGGTCTTAAATGGACAAGTTAGGCCATTTTGAAGTGATTAATTTCTTTTACGATGACATTGTGAAAGTTTTAAGCTTTGAAGGTCCTTCATTTAAATGTTTTCTACTCATTGGTTGTGCTCATGGGGGGGGGGGGAGGGGAAGGATTTTTAATCCGAGAAGTAGGTTGCAGCTGTCTGGAATTTCTAGTGATTTTTCCTTCAGCTCAGTGTTCTTTTATCTTTTATTTGGCTTTGTAACTGATTGTGTCATAGTCATTTCATTTATACTCATTGGTTGTGCTCATAAATATTGTTTTGATCAATACACAAAATAGATTATATAACGTTCTTGTATTTATCTTGCCTTCTTTTCCCCCCATACGCTAATTAGCTGCATTTGGTTGTTTCAGAGATCCTTTCCTCTGGTGACGCTGCAGCTCTTGTGTACCTTTGGAATCCTTTAACAATTGTTACATGCATGGGCTCATCCACTTCGCCAATTGAGAACTTTTTTGTGACCCTGTCCATTTATGGTGCATGTGCCAGTAAGAAGCTATCCATACTTGCTGATACTTGTTTGTTCTGCAGTTTGGGCATCTTCATTAAGGGAATCTTATTAAGTGAATTATTCAGACTTCCATTCTTTTATGTTTGTCATATTTTACTTCAACGCAAGTTTTTCCATCATGGAAACAATATCAAGGGCATCCTAGTAGTTGCCTACCCTCTTATGACGTAGGTTCAGTCCTCACCGTGCCCCCTTTGCTCGTAACTATAAAGGAAAGAGTTTTCCCTTCATGGCTCATTTAATTGCAGATTGTATATGATAATTATAAGAAATGGTGATGTAAATCTCCATGCTTGACCAACTTTTAATTGTGTTCGTGCTTATTACATCTCTCCTTCCTGCCCCCTGTCCTCTCATCTTGCTTTATTCTTCTCCTCCTATTGAGCATGTAGGACTTCTTCCAATTTTCTCTCAGCTTACTATTCAGCATTAGAATGGCCATTGCCAGATTGTGTGAGCAATGGGTAAAGATATGACATGACATTCTGTGTCTATGCTGCTCTTGTTATCTGTGGAATATGTTGAGTATATTGATTTTAATGGATTGCAGGAGTAGTTCCTTTGGCATCATTTGGGCTGGTTATGGCCACTCATTTGTCACTTTATCCGGCAATTCTATTTATTCCGGTATTCTTTTTTTTGGTTTCTATGAAATTTTCTTTCCCCTCTAAGCTAGTATGTCCTTCACTTTTTGTGTGCTAAGCTAGTATTTCTTCGTTTAAGTGCCTGGATATATTATGTGTTTCAGGCGATCCTTCTCCTAGGTTATGGTATTGACACTCCACCAAGGAAATTGTTCCTGCAAAAGGACTCTGGAAATGAGATGAAGCTTTCCAGTGACATTAGTTCTCAGCATATTGGAATGACCAACCATCTGGAATTGCCTTCTTTTTCATGGAGATTGCCGATGTATTTCCTATTGTGGGCATCAATTTGGTCTTGCTATATTTTGGCTCTTTGTGCAGTTTCTGTCTATAAGAACGGTGGTTTGAAAGAAATGTTCAAAAGGTGGCAGCCTAGTTATCGTACTCCTTATTTCTCATGTGCTAATTGCTGTTTTATGGAATCATATAGATATTATATCCCTTCTCAATACCCATTACATCCAGAAGATTACTCTAATTTTTAGCATTCAAGTGTACTGTTCTCCTTGAATTGATTAATTTATGCTGAATTAGCGTTTTGCATACCACCAACAATCAACGGTTCCTCTTCCAAATACACCATCTTTGCTACTAGTGATTATTAATCCTGCCTAAATTAGCCAAAACTGCCTTTTGAATTTTCCCAGACTAAAATGATAATCTCATATCCACCTAAGGCTCTTTAGCCACTAGAAATCCGGAACTTCTGTAGCTTTCCAAATGCACAGAGCAGCATCAAGAGCCTCGCACAAATGACTTCCCCTCTTCCTTTCCATTTCTCAAAAACTACCACAGCTTCCTTCTGGCCGTCTCACGTCTAAGAACAAACTGGTTTCCTTTAATCCCTATAGAATTCTGCTTGTCATAACAAATTAACGAGAAATTGCTTCCATGGGTGGAAAAGAAGGGATAGTGGAAACAATCAATGCCGAAATCAAAGAGAGAGATGCAGCCTGCAAGTCTGGTGTGCTTATCAGAGTAGAGCGAACTCAACACCGACAATGATCATCACGTCTAGATTTCCAATGAAGAGGAGAGAGAAAAAGGAGAAGGGACGAAGTAATGGTGGCTCCATGCACAAGGCTTCCACATATTGGGATTCGGGAAGAAGCAAATATACGTAACCTTACTCATGCATCGCAAAGAGACTCTTTGTGTTTTAAATTCATGATCTCCAAATCACTATTAAGCAACCTTACTATTGTGCTAAAGCTCAATCACAAGTATACAAATGTTAATTCTAAAATGAGACTCTTAACAACAACAAACCATATACACGACTTGCAAGTGTTGATTGGAGGAATACAATTGAAAGAGAGCTCATGTGGGACCATCAACACTTTGCTTATAGACCTCATACACTTATCTGAGGGGAAATTGGACCATACTTTTTCTTCTTCCGTGGCATATACTATATGTTGCTTCCAAGTCATTGCTGATCTTCCTTAATGCTGAACTGCCTTTCCTGATGTGATGGTGGCCATCTGTATTAATGCATAAGGAAGTTTACTTCATGACAGTATCCCTAGCTGAAAAAAATTCTTGCCCTCGAGCATGAAAAGAAACAAAAAATCTGTAGACTAATCCTTGATGAGAGGACTCTTGTATTGGCGGTTCTTGCTCATAGTCATCCCCATAAGTAGTGGAAAAATGGCATCCAATTGTTTTTTTGCATTTGTGTCCTGGACTAAATTTGTCACCATATTTGTAACAAAGGCCAAGGGTTTGTGGTTCGTTCAATGGTCAATAAAGGGTTTGGAGGGAGGGTGGAGTGTGCATCTGTTTGTGAAGATACATTTTTATTCATGAAGGCTGTTTTGTCAGTTGAGGTATGTATGGACTTAGTGGTGGAAGGTAAGTTGCTAAAGGGTTGGAATGTGGTTTGTGATTTGTTTGGAAATGGGTTCTAAGGATTGTTTGTAATCTTGCCATTTCAAAAGCATGAGATAAAGTGAACTGTTTAAGAAGCTTTACCATGGGTATGAGTTCTGATTTAATGCCACTAAAAAAATAAGAAATGAGGTAATGTTCAGATAAGGAGGGATTAAGAGTGAACATAAAAGAACTTATCCCGTTGAATTGTTCCTAATATAGTTCCATAGGTCCACTTTGTTGTAGCATTTTGAATTCTTCTATTATATCCATAAAAAATTCTGTCCAAATCTGCGGCAAACTGCTTCTTGAAAATTTTCCCTGGTGAGTTCTTGTTGTTGAATGGCAAAACCATGGAACCATGTGTCTGGCTTGCCTTCTAAAAACAATCTATATTTTCTGATATTCAGGAACATGCTATAGAATGAAGAATTTGGTACATTTTGCAAATCCAACATCTTGAGCTTGTTCCAAAAAATGAGGGAGAATCAATTTGGGAAAGAATGGTTTGGAATTTCTGTAATGATGTTCTGTAACCTCCTGAATTGGTGGTCTAGATAAAATAAGTGGCTCATTGTTGACAAATTGAGTTCCTGGATGATGGCATTTATTTATGGCTACTGAACTGTTGTTTTCCAGTTGGCTATTGTGCTGTAGTGAGCCATTGTTGCTTCAAATTTGCCATCAATTTTCTTGTTTATATGAGCATATGTTACTTGGGCTTTAGAGTGAAGCAGATGAATTTGATGTTGGATTTGTTGAATTTGGAAAGTGGTATCTTATTACTGCAGCAATTGGTCTTCAAACTTTTTGTTAGCCATCAAGTGAAAAAAAACTCTTTAAGCAAGAATCATGTTTTCTCTGATATGCAAAACCAAAAATGAGAACCGAAGAGGCAACATGAAGAGTGCAGAAAACCAGAAGCAGGCAAAAGATTTTCCAAGACTGGTAAATTTCTGCAGGATTTGTCTATGGCTGCCCTCCAAATTTCTGATTCAAATCTGCATAAAAATTTCAGTACTCTGATATTGCAAAACAGAAAGTGATGGTCATTATCCGAATATTGTATGATCAATAGCCAAGGATTTGGGTGGAATTATCAAGGCAGAATCTGAGAAAAAAATATGCTAAAGGAAGAAACTAGTCTCTGACACCTAGTGTAATAAAATGAGGTATTCAGCACTAGTTGCTAAGTCAATTCAGTACTAAGGGAGGACGTAAGGGGATGAGATAGAGGAATTGTAGGTGAGAAATAACATGTGCAGAAAAGGAGATGAGATAGTCCATATCAAAAGATGAGATAGTAGACTAAGATGAGGAAGAGTCAGTCAGTTGACTTGTATTCAATGCATTCATTCCATATCTGAATTCTACATAACCATGAAGATTCATAGGCTATTTATCTTGTAACCACTATGCAACTACCTAACAACTAATGTGTTCTTTGATACACTGATTACCTATCTTGCTGAATTATTGCTGCTTCAGTTTGGCAGTTGCTGCCAATTTTGTTGATGCTGTTAATATTGCCTGCGTTGTTGCCAAGTCATTGCTGATCTGTTTGCTATTGATCTGCCTTTATGCTAGACCATCTCTGCTGATATGCTGCTGTGGCTACTGATGCTGCTGCTGGCACTTTGTATCAATGTATAATGGAGCTTCAACATGGCAATATTGTCATGTATGTAGCCGCATGGCTTGGCCATGTCATCAAAGGGCTCGGCCTAGTCAAGCTAATAAGGGTCCACACATCATGTTACGAGTCACTTAGTAGTTGTTACTAGGTTAGGTATTTACCTAATATGTGGTTGTAATTAGAGCTAGTATTAGTTAGTAAAATATGGTGGTTATTGAGTAGGTATGAATGACCAAGTGGAGGATCTTGTGATATTCAGTAAGTAGGCCATCCTTGTGTAACAAGCCATATTGTGAAATGAGTAATTACTATATATATATATCAGGGCCCCACAATGCCAATATTTTCTGACACTACAGCAAAATCACGATATGATGTTGTATTGATGATATATCCAAATATTGGTCAATATTTTGTTTATTATCTTACGATTCTCCTTTTTTTTTGATATATCTGTTATTGGTACGTATTGTTTGATATATTTAATATGATATGACTACAATCAATATTGATATTTTCTTTCATGGTAATTAATGTTTGCCTTGAGCAATGGTTCCCTCCCTTTGTCTAGTCTAATTAATCATCTAATGTCTTCTCTTTTTCCCTTAATTCACCTTCTCCTTCATAAAATCTTCCTATATTTAATAATGAAGATGTAATTCTAGCTGCTTCATTTTTACAATTGGTATAAGAGAGCAGGTCAATTTTGCAGATTTAGTATTTGTCGTAGTTAAATTTGCATGATAAAAAATCTCTATGTGCCAAGGTTGATGTTTCTTGAAATTTATTAGTCAGATTGGCCATCATGATTGATAATGAGCATGGAAGAGCTGTGATTGATTTTTGGGCCATTGATCTTTTGGTTTTTGTTCAGCCTTGTTTCTTGTTTGTATATGCATTACAAGTGAAAAAAAAGGAAAAGAAAATTGTATTGATTTATGTAAATATATTCGTTTTTGCAGGACATATGGGTTTATTTTGACTGTCGAGGATTTGTCTCCAAATATCGGTGTCCTATGGTGAGTTTTGAAGTAGTTGCATCAATGAGATGTGCAGTGAATCGATAATACTAGTAACTAGGGGCATCGCTGGTTTGGTTCAGATGCACTCAACTGTGTGCTATGCATGCTGCAGGTACTTTTTTGCAGAAGTTTTTGATTTTTTCCGAGATTTCTTCTTGATAGTGTTCCACATGAACATTCTATTCATGATATTGCCATTAGCCATACGGTTGAAGCATCGGCCTTGCTTCCTGGCTTTTGTCTACACTGCAATCTCTTCATTACTTAAATCTTATCCTTCGGTAAGTTATTTCATCTTTGATCTAAGATTAAATGTTCACTATGATGTAGTTCTTCCAACATGAGCTTGTCATAAGATGTCATGAAGTCTGCTGATTGAGTTTAAGGTTCACAAATGGCTGGCTGGTTGTCATCTTTAGATCTCCGGTTTAATTATTATTTCCTTTCTAATACCAAACTTGAAAACATTCAAACAATAATCTTAATCTACGTCTAATTGTGCATGAATGAACATCAGTTCCAATTTGGAAGTCATATTTTGCATGTATTTGGTATTTTGAGTATATTTGACAAACTTGAGGTTAAGTTCTCATTGCCTAGTGGAATGTGGCAAATTTCCTCCCTTGAAATGAGTAATCTCTATTTTTTCAAATAATCAGAAGTACCTTTTCCAATAGCCCTGTTGATCAAGTGGTCATCCAACAGCCAAGTATGCTATTTTGAAAAAGATCTGGTGCACAGATGAACTTTTTTTTCTCCACTTGCATTTAATCTTGCAAGTTCTTCATATTGTTTCTACTTCATGTTCTACTTCGATAATGCAGAGCATTTATCTCTCTTAGGCTGTGTTTGGGAATGCAATTGACCAAGCCATGTGTCTCACATTTTGGTTTTCTTTTAGACATTTTACCTTTTCTCCTTTATTGATTTTTTTCTTTATTCTTCAAGTCGAAATATTATTTTAGTGTTTATCAACATCAATAGTCCGAACAGCTACAAAAAGCGGACAACCATAGTTTTACCAAACCGAGCCTTAGCTGCAAGCTCACTTATTGATGCATCATGCTAATTTTATGCATGAAACAATTCCGCAGTGAAATTCATATGAATAAATACTGGATTGAATTGTTCTAAATTTACTGCGGTTAAACTTCAATTTCTGCTTAGTTTCTCTTGAATGTTGCTCAGGTTGGAGATTCTGCTTTGTACTTGGGTTTGTTGGGCTTGTTTGCTAATGAACTATCAGGCAAGTCAATAGATTCGTATCTCCTTAGCACATGTTTCAATAAGCACGACTGTTTTGGAATTGATGTGCATGTGTACCATGCAGATATGCATCTCTCTTTCTTCCTTTTCTGCGGATATGTCGGTGTCAATCTCCTGAGCCCTATTATGCATAACCTGTGGATATGGAGGGTATGCATATCTTTGAGACCCTCATGCATTTGGCCACTTCTAGTAATCCTATTTGTAGTCTTATTTGGGATGTTAACAGGGTACTGGGAATGCAAACTTCTACTACGCCACTGCCATGGCTTATGCTTGTTTCCAGGTTTGTTGCCCCCCTGGCTGATGAACACATTTTGGTTTTCTGACCATACTGCATGATTTTTTTGGCTCATATAGAAGGAGATGCAATGTGAAGTTATTTCATAATTGTCATTCAATATTTTAAGCTTCTGTCCCTGTCATATTTGTTGTTTATGTAGTTTTTGTTAGTGTACAAATGGAGGATGTCCTTTTGGAACAAAATGTGTGAAAATATCATATTGCTATCGGCTATATTGGCTGATATGTATTGATATCGAATGTCGAGGAAGCAAAATTTTCTTTTTCTTATGTCCATACCCAAAGTGAGTTTTAGTCGATCATATATTTACCTATTTGATGGATTATAGTTAATTGTATCAAAATTAATCTTGATATATTTCTAAGTCATTAAAAATATACAAATGTTTTTTTATCTATGCATGCATTATACTTTTGAAAGCATGTAGATTTAGATTTCTTATAATATTTAAGTATTTTAAAACACGTGAATTTATGCTTTCACGAGAAAAGTGAAGTAAAAAAAAAATTGACCGATACTAGTTGCCTGATGTATTGCGATATGTAACCAATTCTGTGACTTGTTGGAATATTTTTTTTTTCTAACATTGGCTGATATTTTCATATGTTGGATTATGGTCACTATTTGCAACAATGCAGATTATTTTGGTGGTTGAGAGCGTGAGTGCCGTGCTCAAACACGACAGAATGTTAAGGAGGTTGTCCACAATCAAAGATTCATGCAGTGAGAAGACTACTAAGATTTCGTGACTCGCGGTCAAACTTGTTCCAACTCCAAGATCTCGGTTCAAATTAATAGACTTCCTTTTTTTCCACGATCGTAAAACCTCTTTATGATGATTCTCTGTTCCTCAGTTGGAGATCCAAAGCTGTCAGTAAATCTTAGTGTCATGCCTTTGTCACGCCTGCTGTAAACAGAGGGATGTTTGGCTGAAATGAGTGATAAATGCAGCAGCTCCCTGAAGATGGCTCGAAGCTTTCATGTTACAGTGATCAGCGCTGAGTGCCCAGCTAACTGGACCAGTGTTCAGGTACGATCTCCATCGTCTTCGCAACATTTATGTAGGCTGGCATTTATCCGAGTATTTTGTAACGTAGCATATCTGATATTGGACTGTTAAATATGCCTATATTAAAACTGTTAGTTCATTTAGTCTGATCTAAACTCCTTGAACTAATGAGTTGAGCTCATAATTTACTGCTCGGCAAATTAGTGAATCAAGTCAAGTATAAGTTGAAATAATATTTATATGTATTTAATTATAAATAAGTCAAGGAAAAAAATATATTAATGCCATTTTATTTTTTTTAATTACTATGATTTTTCAAATTATGATTAATCTTGCATTGCATTAAAGTAACAATTCACCTCTTTTTTAATTAAAGAAAGGTAGAAGGCCTCCCCCCCCCCCCCCAATAACATCAAGGCAGTGCTGTGTGATGAAATGAAATTAATTTGTCTTTAAACCTAATTTATGGGAATGGGTTGAAAAAAATTTTGTACGGTCTGTTTTCTACCATTTAAATCTACCCTATCTGTGCTAAAAAAATAAAATAAAATTTGAATTAGAAATAATAGAAAATGGATGCATTTTCTATTTGAATCATCACGATTCTATAAAGTGATAAACGTCCAAAAATATTCTGGATGTTCAATGCGTGTGCATGCTGTGTTAGGGACCGTGTAAGGAACTTTCAATAATAATAATAATAATAATAACAGATTGTTGATTTGGGTGCTTTACTTTTTACCCAAAACACTCATTTGTTGCTTCCAAAATTTAGTTATTGCCGAAAAGTTATCCATCATCATTAAACGCGGTGCCTTAATCCTCCCATATAATCCCCCTGCCCGCCCTAGGGTTCTCACAGCCAGGTCTCAGCTCTCTCCTCCCTCTGTCTCTCTATAGCAATTTGCCTCACAATCTCTGCTTTCTCTCTCCTGCACTTCAATCCTGCTTCACCTCTTTGGGGTTGATCTATTGCCAATTGGTCCTTTTCAGACGACATTAGTTTCATAATTAACAGATTCGTTCTCAAAATCGGAAACCCAAATGGCAGTTTGATTTGATTTTTTGGTTACTCAATTTCCAAAAATTCAATCGAATTTGAAGGAATTTAATCGAGATTATTCGTGAAATGCCCGCAACAGATTACCAGGCAAACCTCGGCCGGTCGGTTCTGAGCATTCGTCGCGATCAGGTCCACGCAATGGACAGCTCTCATGATCCCTCTAGCCAAGAAGGCCAGCCCGAAACGTTTCAGCGGCAAGTTGCCGAGCAGTTCATGGAATTGTCTTCCGCAGGATCAGATGAATTGCTTTCTCTATCGTGGGTTCGTAAACTTCTCGATATCTTCCTCCGTTGCCATGAAGAATTTGGAGTTGTGTTGCTTAATAACAAATCTTACCTGGGTAGAGCTCCGATGGACCGACTGATCGAAGATTTTTATGAGAGGAGTGTGAAAGCCCTTGATGTTTGTAATGCTATTAGAGATGGGATTGAGCAGATTAGGCAATGGCAGAAGTTGTTGGAGATCGTCCTAATTTCTCTGGACAATCGGAAATGCTTAGGGGAAGGCCAAGCGAGGCGTGCCAAGAAAGCGTTGGTCGATTTGGTGATTGGAATGTTAGATAAGAAGGAGTCTACACCAGCTCTGGCTCATAGGAATAGGTCTTTTGGGAGGAACAACGCTAATGCTGCTAATAGCAAAGAGCATAATAAGAACTTGGGTTATTTTCGATCATTTTCATGGAGCGTTTCAAGGTCTTGGTCTGCCTCTAGGCAGCTCCAAGCAATGGGGTCCAATTTATCTCCCCCACGAGGGAACGATGTAACTGCCAGTAATGGACTTGCACTGGCGGTTTATGCCATTAGTTGCGTTCTCTTGCTTGTAATGTGGACTTTGGTGGCTGCCATTCCTTGCCAAGATCGTGGCCTTCAGATGCACTTCTCCATTCCTCGGCAATTCGTTTGGGCAACCCCCGTTATGTGGATTCATGAGAAAATATTGGAGGATAGCAAGAAGAAAGATAGGAGAAATGCATCTGGGTTGCTCAAAGAGATCTATCAGACTGAGAAATGGGCACGCCAGATGAACCATCTGTTGGATTCACTTCACTTTCCATTGACAGAAGATAAGGAATCAGAGGTGAGGAAGAACCTGAAGGAGCTTGGGCAATTGTTTGAGTCCTTGAAGGAGGGATTAGACCCTTTGGAGCGCCAGGTTAGGAAAGTTTTTCATAGCATTGTGAGGAGCAGAACTGAGGCTCTTGATTCTTTGGGGAGGTAGAACAATGCGGAATAGAAAGTATAGAGTCGTCAATTGCTTTTGGCATTAAAAAAAAAAGAAAAAAAGGAAGCAATCACATATGTTGGAACGATTGACGTCGTGACGACCCTTATGTTTCTAGACGGTATTGGCATTGTATATGAGGTTCATGGAAATGGGAAGGGATGATAATAGGACTTCGTATTCATCAAAATGTTGACAATGTGAAGGAATTATAACGCAGGGTTTGGGTTTTCTTGCTTCATGCTGCAGCTGTTGTCCATCTTGTTGATTTGTAAAATCAGAATTTCCAACTTCTCTTTTTTATGATTTTCAGTTTGCCTCCCTCAGTTATTTCTCTTTTGGTTGAGCTGCTGGTTTTTCCTACGAAGAAGAGTTTGTTCACAGAAAATTGGCATCAGAATGCTATTTTACCAAAATTTGTGTCTTTGAATAAATGTAAACCTCCTCTTTCCGTATATAGATCAAAACTTAAAATTTGATTTTTACTCATTTCATATCGTGAAGAATTATAGAAAATTATTCAAAATAATTAATTTTTTATTTCTTTCTTAATGATATCCGGCTATCCTAATAATTTTTTTATTTTTTGAAACTCTATCATTTAATAAAAATGAATTATTATACCGAATATCATCCTTAGTAGTTGGCCAACTGTTATGGACAAGAATCTCCTTGGGGATTGGGAAGTAACCATAGAAAGGGGAAACATGAAGTGGCAAGTCATTTAAATTTGGTGCCAATTTTTGAAACCCCATTTCATAAGTAATAGAAATGATTAAACCATTTTTTTGAAACCCACTTTTTTTTAAGTAATAGAAATAAAAAAAAATTAAATTAGGACTATTTATAAAGATTTTTGATCCACTTTTTGAACAAGATTTAATT
>JAODPA010145362.1:0-15467 GCA_025585075.1 Nepenthes mirabilis
GCATTGTCTATGTAATTTTTTCTCCCATTAATCCAAAATTCTTACTTACCAAAAAAAAAATTTATTCAGTTCACGATAATCCACGCATAATCTCATGGTCCCGTCCTTCTTTCTTACAAAGAGAACCGGTGCTCCCCATGATGACACACTCGGTCAAATAAAACCTTTATCTAACAATTCCTACAGTTGTTGTTTCAATTTTTTAAGTTCGGCCGGTGCCATCCGATATGGTGCTTTGGATATTGGTGCTGATCCTGGCATCAGTTCTACTCCAAATTCCAACTCTTGCTGGGGTGGCAGTCTAGGTAATTCATCAGGGAATATATCTTTGAATTTTCGTACCATAGGAATCTCTTTGGCCAGAGATTCTTGACTTTCAGTGGTCACACTAGCGAATGCTAGATAAGGTTGACACCCATCACCAATCAAGTGCCTGGCATGAAGGGCCGAAATGAAGCAAGATGCTTCTTTATGCCGGACTCCTTGAATATAAAAAGGCTTGTTTCCAGGGATGGCAAATTCTACTCTTTTTCGAAAACAATCAATCTTGGCATGATATCTGGCTAACCAATCCATTCCCAATATTGCATCGAAGTCCTTCATTTCTAGCAAAACCAGATTAACAGGCATCACATATTCATTTAATTCTATCGGACACTCTGAATATACTACATTTAAAATTATGGACGATCCTGTGGGTGAGGCGACCATCAATGGGTAGCCAAGAACTTGAGGAAGGGCCATAAGATACTTCAAAAATTCATGGGAGATAAATGAGTGAGTGGATCCTGAGTCAAAGAGCACATGACTGAAGCACCACAGATAGAAAGTGTACCTTCCACTACCTCCGTAGAGGTTTCGACCTCCTTTGTAGAAACAGCAAACACTTTAGCTGGAATATGAGACTTAAACTTGGGGCTTGTTTGGTGAGTGGACAATCTCTGATCATGTGTTCAGCCTCGCCACAGTTAAAACAGACCCCCAGCTTCTTATAGCAAGGCTTCCCTTCATGTGATCTCCCGCAATAATCACATGCATTATTACTCGGAGTTCGGAAAATCTGTACAGATCGGTTCTGCTCCCCACTGGACCTCGATAGTCTTGCTTTCTTAAAAGGGCCTTCACTAGCACTGGCCCTTGAAGTCTGACTAAAAGTCCTTTGTCTGAGCAATGCTCCTCTCTCCAACTCCTTCTCATAGATAACAGCCTTCTCGAGCACCTCTTCGTACGTGGCCAATGTCAAAGTTAAAAGGTGCATCCTAATATCATCCCTTAATCCTTGAAAGAATCTCCTAGCCTTCCTCCCCTGGTCTTCCACCGTATAAGGAGCATAGCGAGATAACTCTGTAAACTTTGCGTCGTACTCTGCCACAGAGCGAGTAACCTACCTTAGGCGAAGGAATTCATCCTCCTTCTGTCCACGAAGATTAGCAGGGAAATATTTCTCTAAAAATGCTACTTCGAATATTTTCCAACTAATATCCCGATCTGGCATGTTGAAAACTCTCTTCTGCATTTTCCACCAGTGGTGGGCCTCACCCGTCAACTTATGGGTGGCATAAAGAACCATGTCTCTAGTAGGACACTTAATTACCGCAAACACCTTCTTCAGTCGTTGGATCCAAGTGTCTGCCTTCAATGGGTTGGGTTCCCCTGAGAATTCAGGAACGTGCTCATTGGTAAAACGATCATAGACCGACCTCTCTTGATGAACCGGAATTGGGGTGGTCACTTGAGTTGGTGGAGTTGGTGGAGCCAAAGCTTCTATGATTTCAACCATCCGGTCTAGCAGGTTCAAGTATCTTGCCTCCCTATCCGGACTGTTGTTAGTCCGTCCGGTTTGCCTTCCTCTATTAGACATGACTTCAGTTGATATCTGAAAGAACATTTTCGTCAGTCAACTAGCCAAGGGTGGCTATCACAATTTATTCCGCCCAGAGTAAAACCAACCCCCCTTTTTCTGTAACTAATCCTGTCCTAAGTTTTCGTGGTGATTCAAATTTACCTCAAGTATCTCAGTTTTCTCTCTGATACCAACTGTGACAGACTGGACTTAATTCCACGCATAAAGTCGCCGTCAAGTCTTAAAAGATAATTAATATTAATGGACATAACAAAAATTTTACTTTTCTTTCTTACACAGGATACTGTGACTGAGGCCGAACTGCATGAGCTGGCCTTCCGATTTTAATTTCACACCAGGCCGGCCAACATTAAGGTTAGTCGGACTTGAAAGTTAGAGATGCTTATTAAACCTTTCAATAACATTAACCAAAAAGAAATTATTGCAACATACTAACAACATCCATAGAGTCTTAAACAGCGGAATCATTTTACAGGCCTTCTCAAAACATAAGGAAAATAAATTAATCTCTTCATAGATCCACTCCGGTCATCTATATCGTTTAGCTACTTCATAGGGTCTTACTCAACTTCGTCCTCCATAAGCCTTTCTTCATCTGAAAATAACAAGAATGAGCAACAAAACCCAGTAAGATACTCACATGCAGAAAACATAAATATATATATAAGCGGATCAAAATAGAGTTTCATAACACATCTTAGCATACGAAAATTATCATATCGTTTCTTCTTTAGTTTGAAATTTCCTTATTCTTTTTCTTATTATCATGTCTTCTGAAAACTCATAAAAACCATTGAAAATTTTTATCATCTTTAGGGACTGGACGGGAGCGGACAACATCGAGAATGGGTTGTGTGTAACCCCACAACCTAAAGCCGTATCCTCTCATTATGCTCCCCGAGGCGGGAGGTAATGCCTTCAACCCGGCATACGGGGTCGTAGTCCAAAAGTCTTATGCCACCAAAAGTCCCCTCCTGTGGCCCAATAGGCAATCCTCGAGTGTCACTCCAATATCCTTCATCCATCTTTAACAGCAAGTTTAATAGAAACTTGGTTCTTAGTTCATGTCATTTAATGGCCATCCGTCATAGTTCGAAAGTCAAAAGTCGTAGAGTTCCACTTACTGTCCGGATTACATGTATTTTCATATAGCCTTGCTCTTTACTTCATCAATTGGAGTCGGTATCATCTTAAAGCCGAAGTTCTTTTCTTAGAAGTTGAAGTCCATTTTTCCTTAAAACCGAAGGTCTTTAAATCCAGAGTTCAAAAGTCGGAGTTCTTTTCTAAAAAAAAACGGAGTTCAAAAGCCAAAACTCTTTTTCTTAAATGGACAGAGTACTTTTTCTTTAAAAGGGCGAAACTCTTTTTCTTAAACGAGCGGAGTACTTTTTCTTTAAAAGAGCGGAGCTCTTTTCAAAAGGCGGAGTTCTTTTAATGAGGCGGAGTTCAAAAGCCGGAGCTCTTTTTCTTAAACGGACGGAGTACTTTTCTTTAAAAGGGCGGAACTCTTTTCAAAAGGCGGAGTTCTTTTAATAATGCGAAGTTCAAAAGCTGGAGCTCTTTTTCTTAAACGGACAGAGTACTTTTCTTTAAAAAGGCGAAGCTCTTTTTCTTAAATGGACGGAGTGCTTTTTCTTAAAAAGGTGGAATTCTTCATTCAAAAAGGGGGGAGCTCTTTTTCTTAAACGGGCGGAGTATTTTTCTTTAAACATGCAATTATCGAAGTTCATATTAATTGACACATAATCATATTTCCAAGCAGAACAAAATCGGACATCATGAATAACAGAGTTTCTTTTAAACATGCGATTAGGAACGATAAATCACAAGAACAGAATAAACTTCATACATAATTTCATAAGAATATCATATATACTTACATAGCAAACATGCTTAATCATGAACTTTAAAAACAGGGGTAAGTATTCTTGTCTGAGTTTCTTCTACTTTGCCTTGATCTTTACTCTTACCTGGGTTTCTTCTACTTTACCTTAATCTTCTAGCCTCCCTTTACTAGAAATTCTATTGCATGTCTTTTTCTTACTCCTCTAGTTCTTATTTATAGGCCTTAGGTCTGATGAGTATTATTAATAATTGACAATTCAGGGGGAATGTTTCATTATTTAATGATTGGCAATCCAAGGGGGAATGTTTCTTATTTATGGCTTCTATATTTCCTAAAAGTTTCCTTATTAATTAGATCATTTATGGTTTTACATTTCCAATGAGTTCATTAATTCCTAGTTAACTGAACTTAACAGGATTTAGATTTCTTAATTAATTCATGGTTCACTGAATTTAATAGGATTTAGCTTGCTCGTGTAAACACATTCAATTTCCTCAACACGACTTCCAGTCAACACCTGTTGACCGGATTATCAACTTTGGTTTTCCCATAATCTACTCCGGCCTCCAATACACAAAGCCACTCCGTCCTTCAAGACCACTTCGGCCTTACATTTATATAATGTACTCCGACCTTCAATGGAACAAAACCCGATTTCAAAACATGTTCAAGGCCGGTTTCGGTTTACATCAAAGAAATGCTGGACTCGATTTTCATCAAATAAATCTGGACTTCTTTTCATTAAGGAAATTCGGACTTTTTTTCATCAAGGAAATCCGGACTTCTTTTCATCATACAAGGGCCGAACTTGATTTTATCCTAAGGCCGATTTACTTTTCTTATTATATTTTTCGGTCAACTGGCGTTGACCCGATTATAAGGACTAATAACTTAAATTTTCTATGTTCTAGAATCTGGGCCGTTACATGTGATAAGGAATTTTTTATTCTTTCAAGTATCATGTTAAATTATACATATATTTAAAGTCATGTGAAGACTTAAACCAAGAGAAATAGTTATCTGTATTTGTATATGAGAATTTTGCAATATAATCAAAGTTTATGAAGAGACTCTACAATTTGATATATTTGATCACCCGTTCTTTAGGGAGTGAGAACTTTGTATTTGAGTTTGGTAGACCATCCTATTAGAATAAGTAATTATGAAATTTGGACTAAGGATTTGTACTTCAGAAAGTAGTATTCCATGGCATGTCTTAGAATATTATAGTGGTAGTCGAGGAATGCTCCTAGGCCATGGGAGATACTTTGGTGACTTATTTGACCTTATATATTGGCAAAAAATATACCGTCTAATAAAGGATGTTAATGTTTGAGATTCGTGGTATGCGCCTTAGAATGTGTAGGTATGTACACATTCCATTCTTCGATTGTCTGTTTCGTTGGCTGGTGAAACCCACTAGCGCAGATCCGAAAAGACAATGAAGATCTACATGTTTTTTAACCTAAAGGAATAAAAAATAAAATGAAAAAGTTATTTGTATTCCGAAAACGTATTTGATCATGTTTCATGTTATGTATCCTGTATCATATTCTATTCCTTCCTTTTGATTTATTTTCAGTATACTACTTATGTCTTTACTATATTATGCCTTGTTGAGCTTTAGGCTTACTCCTTATTGCTTTTTCTTTTCTTCAGAATAGCACAGGCTTATAGCCGATGAGACAGAGTAGAGGCTAGAAGTTGCCTAGGCGCAGGGCTTGGAAGATCATATCGCAGATTTATATTTTTGTGGTTTTGTATACTTTATGAAGGGTTATATATATATATATATATATTTTGTTGGACTTGTTGTATATTGTGAAAATGATGGATGATCAGATAGTATAGTACACTGTGCATGGATGTATATATGTATTCTTTCGTAGGTTATTATGGTTTATTTCAAGTACCTAGTAACATCTCTCTGTATCCGATGTTGTATCTGGAGACATAACGTTGGAGCTATGAAATAATTGTGCCAAATTTTTGATCCTGTGTTGGCTAGTTTGACGTTGTTTGGATGTGCTAGTTCATGATTTAGATGGATTTTTATTTGTTGAATAGGTGTTTGTTTAGTCTAATATCCATATTACAGTCGGAACTCTGCAAGATTTTCAGTTGAAAGTACTGTACGTCACAAGTTCTGCAACACCAAATGATTCTATCAGTTACCCTTCATTTCTAACACCGAAACTCTTAACATATCCTCTAAAATTTGGATAGGCTTTTCCAATTGTCTATTCATTTGTGGGTGATATGTCGCACAAAATTTTAAGTCCGTCCCTAATTCACAATGCAAGCTTTTATAAAATTTTAAAATAAATCTCGAATCTCGGTCTAACAAAATAGATGCTAGGATCCCATGTAATCTAACTATCTTATTAATATACATCCGAGCTAACCGATCCCTTGAGTAGGTCCCCACATGACCAGGAAATGTGTCGATTTTGTAAGCTGATCAAAAATTACACAAATTGCATCACGATTCTTTAGAGTCCTTAGTAATACCATCACGAAATCCATTGATATATCTTCTGATTTCCACCTTGGAGTAGGCAATGGTTGCAACAAGCCAGGTGGCTTCTTACGCTTGGCCTTTAGCTATTGACAAATCAAATATTTTTTCACAAAAGTCACAATTTTTCTTCTCATATTCCTCCACCAGAATATTTTTTCTTCAAATTATGATACGTTTTATTGATTCCTGGATGAATAGTATATTTAGATCGGTGAGCTTCATTCATAATTTCCTCCTTTAGCTCTCTGATGTTCGGCACACATTTGATCTTAGAACCTCAAGGCTGCATCGACACGAACATTAAAATCAAATCCAGAGTCTTGATTTAAATCTTCAGCACTGTCAGGTAAGAATGGATCATTCATTTGATTCTCCTTAATCACGTTCACTATCTCCGGTTGAATCTAAATGTAAGACAAAATCGTCCGTTCACCTTAAATATACCTCTTGATATCACATTGTTTCATCCATTAAAGCATCTCCATCTCCTTAATTCTCAAATTTTCCATAAAACCCGTCTGACGGCTCAAAGCATCTACTACTTCATTGCCCTTTCCTAGCTGATATTGGATTTCACAGTTATAATTTTCTAGAAAATCCATCCATCTCCTTTGCCTCATATTCAACTCTTTCTAGCAGAATAAATATTTTAAACTTTTGTGATCTGAATACACCAAAAATTTCTCAACGTATAAATAGTGTCTCCAAATCTTCATGGAAAAAATTATCGTTGCCAACTCTAAGTCATGAGTCAGATAATTCCTTTTGCAAACCTTTAGCTACCTTGACCCATAAGATATTATTTTTTCATGCTGTATCAGTAGACAACCTAATCCTATCCTAGATACATCACAATAAACTACAAATCCATCAAATCCTTCAAGAATTGTTAGGATCAGAACAGTAGTCAATTGATTCTTTAACTGCTGAAAACTCTACTTACATTTATCAGTCCAAATGAACTTAACTTCCTTCCTTATCAATTGAGTCAATGACATGGCAATTTTAAAAAAAATTCTTTACAAATCTTCAATAATATCCTACAATCCCAAGAAAATTTTAAACCTCAGTCACTGTTGTAGGCCAACTCCAGTTGATAATAGCCTCAATCATTTTGAAATCAACAGAAATGCCTCCCTTCGATATGATTTGCCCCAAGAATGCTACTTCTTCAAACCAAAATTTACACTTTTTTTAATTTAGCATATTCCCGGAGTGTCTAAAGCACAATTCTCAAATGTGTCTCATGATCATTATAACTCTTCAAATAAATCAAAAGGTCATCAATAAATACCATTACAAATTTATCCAAATATGGTCAAAATACTCGATTCATTATATCCATAAAAGTGGCAGGGGCATTGGTCAATCTAAATGGCATAACTAAAAATTCGTTATGCCCATTCCACGTTTGAAATGCAGTCTTCACCACATTCACCTTCTTAATCCTTTGTTAGTGATATCCCAAACGAAGATTAATTTTAAAAAATATCTACACTCATTGTAATTGATCAAACAAGTCATCAATCCTCGACAACGGGAACTTATTCTTCATGGTGATCTTATTTAATTTTTGGTAGCCAATACAAGTTGTAATGATCCATCTTCCTTCTTTATGAATAACACCGGGTACCCCAAGGATATACACTCGACCGAATAAATCCTTTCTCTAGAAGTTCCTACAACTGCTATTTTAGTTCTTTCAATTCTATTGATGCCATTCTGCATGGTGTTTTCAAAATCGGTGCTGATCCAAGAGTAACATTAATTTCAAATTTGATCTCCCGATGTGATGATGTGATGTTCCATGTCCCCATTTACACTTAATGAGATGTCGTACTACATATAAATCTATAAATATATCATTATTATACATAGGATCCATATGATACCATACCAAGTGGCTCTAACCCTGTATGACTTGAATACAATATTGGATTCTTTAGAGATACTACTAGAAACAAAAATTATTATTATAGAATTCTGTGGAAGCACAAATAATATCCGTAATAATTTACAGAAGTATAACTAAATGATCAACACTAAATACTAACATGGTATATATACATATTTATTTATTATAAGACAGAGTATATGACTTTCTAATATATTACAATCCACTAGCATTTGATCATAAATATTTTTTGACTTCACTCCTAATTCACCAGATAAGACAAAGACATGTACATTTATATTTAAAATAATATATAAATTAGAGACACAGGAACTATTTAGGAACATGCATGAACTTTTGACTTCTTTAATTTTCTTTTCTAATTTTTTATTATCATTTGCTATTTTATCATTTATCTTTAGGAATTAGGGTTAGTAAGCCTTACAAGCTAACAAAATAGTCAATCGAAAAATGGATTGTGTTATCCCATACAATCTAAGGTCAGATGTTCCTTATTTACATCTTGAAGACAGGATAGATTGTGCATATCTCCACAATTAAAGGCCTTTACCTCCCTTTACACCACAATGTGGATGGTACTACCTTTATTACCTGATAGACGGGGTCGAAAGCCAACATCCTGTAGCTACTTTACCTCCTTTTACACCCCAAGATGGGTGACACTACCTATATCACCTAGTAGGTGGAACCAAAAGCCATCTCACAGCTCTTACATCAATTCTGTGATTTTCACTATAATATCTTAAGGTGTGCCAAGGAATATCACCCTCTATAATATACGGTCAGGATAATCCTTTAGTTTTTGCTATAATATTTATGGTATGACAGAGAATATTATCCGCTGAGATAATTCTTTAGTGTGGTTTCATACTTATTCTCAAAACTTGAAAACTACTTATGGAAACTTTTGCCTCCCTTTTAATGCTTCTTTACTTAATTTTTTCCATTTCAGAAGAAAATGCTTATCATTCTTCGAAACTTACGAAACTTCTATATAATCTTTCTTTTAACATACAATGTGGTAACAAGTAATAGAAATCAACGCATTGGCCATCAATGTTTCCATGTAAATTTCCCATAATATCAAAATAGGTAATCATAACATGCGATAATTAGTAACGAACTATAAATTGTAACAAAAATCAATGCATTATCCATTTTATTGACTTTAACCTTATATATATATATTAAAATGTATATTTAACATGTGATATATTTGGCTGATTTGGTTATCGGTATGGTAATCGGTTCGGGGCCACTTCAAGTTTATTTCTTAGCACAATTACTTATAGATTCGATTATCAATTCACGGCCAATTTAATAGCCAGTTAAAGGGATTGGCCGATAACAATTTTTATTATTAATTTTTATCACTTCTGAACCAGTTCAACGATTCAAGGCCTCTCCATTTGCTAAAATTTCAGCATTTGATGGTCCTTTTTAGTTTGTGGCCCGATTTGGGATTGGTTTGAGGCATATTTTCACCGATTAATAACTTAACATTCTCTCATAATATTTTGGTTAATTTGGGTGCTAGTTCAACTGATTTGGAAATAGAAAGTGGGCTAGTTTAGCAGCCCAAATTCCAACCTCAACATGGATGCCGTCACCTGGTTCTCTTGCTACTTAGGGGCCCGATTCACATATCTTTAAAAGGTATTTTTAGATGCCGATTTGTAGTATGATAGTTCAACTTTAGTACATGATGACTTGGCTGGGACGGCTCTTAGTTCAACTGGTTCAGGGCCGAATCAGTCCATTTTTTTGGACTGCCAGAATCAGTTTCCAGGGTACTAGGCCTGTTTTGGTGCTATTCAAGGGTCCGGTTCAATATCCATTTCAAGGCATTTTTTGCAGCCAGTTAACTGGTGGGTAGGTCAACCTCAGTACATGATATTGTGGATGGCCTGGCTTCTGGTTCAACTGATTTGGGTTCGGTTCAGTCAGTCTTTCTCAAGCTGCCACATTCAGTTTCAATAGAGAATCAGAGGACCAGTTCTATCTTTGTTGGTTCTATGGCCAATTTAAGACCGGTTCTTGATCGGTTCAAGGAGTCCAATTAGAGCTAAGAGACTCATGTTTAAGAATATGTTTGGTTCATGGCCAGTTCAGACTGAAATTCCAGCCAGTTTGGGTCAGAAGTGTAGCTAAAAATTCTGCATCAGTAGTGTTCTGATGCAGACAGTTTGTGTTGTGGTTTTGGAGGCCGGTTCATGACCAGTTTGGGGCTAAATTTTATGGGGTGATGCTTGAACATCACCACAAGAAATGTAAGTTATCATGGCTACTGGGTCAGGCTATTTGGGGCCTAGTTCATGGGCTAAAATCTTAAATATCAGTAGAGTTGGTAAAATTGATCCTGTTACTAATATGGGACCTAGTTCAGTGACCGATTTAGCCAATTTTCATGAGCCATTTGGTTACAATGTAATTAAGATGTTAAGCTTGTTGGGTACCAAATTATGGCTGGTTTGGTGACAATTGTTCATCGGTTCAGTTCATTTACAGTGGCTGTTTCAGCCACTTATCTTGATTCTAGAATTCTAGCCAAATATACTTCATGTAAATTGATGATTATGACCAAGAAAATCTGGGAATTTAAGTATTAGAACAATAATACTTAAGGAATTAACAATAAGTAACACCGATTAAAAAAGGAATTTAAGTACACTTGCCAAAATATTTAGTTAAACCCTTACTACCTTCGGTTCTGCTTCAGTTTTCCTTTTTGTTTTTCCCTTCTGTCTTTCTCCTTCTTTCTGCTTTCCTCCTCTCTCGGTTCCCTCCTCTTTTCTTCCTCATAGTTCCCTCCTTTTTTTCTTCTTTCTTACTAACCAAACCTTGGCCTTAAATAAATTCAATTAAAAGATGCTGAATCACTCCTGTTGGAAGGAGCTACTTCCAGCACCAGGTGGAGGAGCTGATTCACCCTTATTTATTTGCTAGTTTGGCTATATCAAAAGTTGCCTAATGGTGCAACTTAATTGGTGGATAATAATGCTAAGGTGTAAGGCTTATTTGGGCTGCAGTCGGGGAGTTGCAAGTAGTGTGTGGAAAGCTTGCTTCAGCATCTTCTATCGTGGAGCTACTATTGTTGCTGTTGCTAAGTTGTAACTTGGCTTCAGCTGCTGAAATAAGCAGCCGTGGGCTGCTTTTACTTTGCCCCAATTTTCAACTAAGTGCTATGGAGAGTTGATGGCTGCCGTGGGGTGTTGTTTGGCTGCTGAATTATTGCTGATTTTCTTAATATGCTAATGCTACAGTGAAGTGCTGTGTTTGCTAGTTAATTTGCTGCCATGTGTGTGTACTTGGTTTGCTGAATCATTAGCTGAAGAAGGTGTGTGTGTGTGTATATATATATATATCCTATTAGTATGATGCTGAAATGGGGTTGCCGTGGACCCCTCATGCTTGATGAATTACTACTAAATTCTTAGTGTTCTTCTGATACCAAGAGCCCTACTGAATTCTTGTTGAATTTAGCTAAGTTTTGGGCTGCCAAGAGTGTTATGGCTTGCTGCCGTGTGTCTTTATGTGTTGGGGCATTTTAATTTGTGCTATATTTAACCTGCCAAGTTAATTTTTGTTACTAATCGGGTAAAGATTCGGTGGCCGGGCTATCCTTTTGCTATCCCAAAATTACTTTGGTTGATAATCGGTTGGAATTTTAATAGCTAAGTTGTTCTTTTATTAACTGTATTTGAATCGGTTATTAATCGGGTCCATTAGATAATTTTTCAGGCTACCGTTATGTCCCGCGGTGAATCTCTGGCTTCCGAATTTATAACCGAGTTAAGATAATAAATCTTAATTCAAAATCCTTAGACCGGTGGAAGTCTCCAAGTCTACGTATTTTGCTTTTATTAGTTCCTAGATGTTGGATTTTTCTGTATCATTTGACCTCGATTAATTATGATTTGTTTGATCAGAAGATCTCGAGCCTTATAGGTGATAAGCCAGGTAAATCTTTAGGAAAAACATCTTCAAACTCACTAACCACTGGAATATCCTTTGCTGACACTTCATGACTCCCAATCATGCTAGTATAAGCCAAACAGGCTTGGCATCCATTTTATCAAACGACGAGCATGTAAAGCCAAAATAAAACAAGGCAACTGTCTTGAATGAGTGGAACCTAAATCCAAGAGTACATGAGTGGGAGTATTAAAAATAGTAAATGTTTGGTGCCGCCTCCACATCTTGTATGATGACGGTAAAAGCTTTACACCGAAATATTGGGCTTTGTTGCCAACGATCTCTTCAGTTTAGGACAATCTTTAATCAAGTGATCGATCTAGCCATAATTAAAACAGGCTCCAATAACCTTATAATATGGTCTGTCTTTATGGAATCTTCAATAATACTGACCCACGACAGTTGCTGCTAGTGGTTGACTCGGTACAGCTTGTGGTCCCACTCTTCTCTTTCCTTTCTCCTCCAACCTTGCCCTCTTAAAAGGTGCCTTTGAGGTCAAGCCTTGACCTGAAGTTGAGCTGCCACAACTTCCTAATTTCCTTCCCAAGAACTGCTCTCTTTCAAGCTTTTTCTCAAATATAAGAACTTGATCTAAAACATTTCTATAAGTGTAAGATACCAATTTCTAAAACATAATAAATATGAGTAACTACGTTAATATAAATAAATCGAAGTTAAAGGACATAGGAGAAAATGGATTGAAAAGCCCAAAGACCCGAAATTGGAAAAATCGGAAACTAGTATTGTAAACCTTAAAATGTTAATCGGTAAATAAGATTCGATTTTTAAATGATGATAATCACAATTTATTAAACTAATATAATCAAAATTAGGGTCCAATGATATGAAAAATTGAATTAGAAGGGTCAAAATGGATCCCGGATGGCGCATGAACGAAGCTGGCTCGCTACAAACCTACCCCAGGCCTGACCCACACCCGACGCATGCTTGAGCCCCCCCCCCTCGAGCACCGATTCTAGGGGAGGGGCACCCAAAGTGCGCTTGGCACACACTCGAGTGCCAGTTTAGCTATTTAAGTGCACACAACTTCTTTCTCTGCCATTTTTCGGCAGATTTATGAGAGCGGAGAGAGAGAATGCAAAGGAGAAGAGAGAGAATGAGGAGATCAATGTATCGAGTCCCCGGGTGCACTTCGAGTGCCAGTTCGGCTATTTAAGTGTGCACGACTTCTTTCTCTATCATTTTTCGATAGATCTGTAAGATAGGAGAGAGAGAGAACGCGAAGGAGAAGAGAGAGAAGGAGGAAATCGAGGTAACGAGTCAGTTTCTGGCTTAGAACTAGTTAGAGAAGTTGTAAATCGGGCATAGGCTTAGGCAAGTACATCCATATGCTTTTCTTTCTCTTATTGTACTTTTTGTTCCGTTCTGTGACAGACCGAATTATTTTTCCAATAAATAACCTCCGTCAATGGTAACACAAACTAATAACCCATAATTAACCTATGGATTCTACAGAAAATCCGGTAGAGTTTTCTTTGCAACTAGATGAAAAACCGAAATACAACCTGTTCAAAAGCATCTTGCACAAGCACATATCTAACAAAAGGCTTAACACCAAGCCTACAACACAGCACACAAGATCACACACTGTCATATTATCCATGGCTTCAATACAGTACCCCTAGCTACTATACTGGATCTAGAGAGATGTCATCTAATATAAAACAAAATTCATACATCAATATAGACGCGGAAGCATACTATCATCATAAACTGCGGAAGCATAACAAATCCATAAAACAACAACAGCAATGAGCCACGCTCCACTCTGAGTGGCTGTCTATAATCTGATACAAAACTGAGTCCAAATCCTTCACGCACTCAACGTCCAGCCAGTCTCTTCAAGCAAGCTTCTCCTTACTCTAACTATATGCATCAGCTAAGTGTTCTCATCTGAAAGGAGAACAACAACAGCAAAAGTGAGCTAACAACTCAGTAAGTATAATCATAAACACATCTCATAGGCATATACAAGAACTAGAATGGGGAAGAGATACAGGTACTCTCCATAACCATGAAGCAGGAGAAGGAACAGGAAACAACTGGAATCACTGGATTCACAGGTTTCTCACGGTCACATTGATTGGTCATCATTCGGAATCACTTGATTCTCATGGGATTTTCATGATTACATCTTGAATCACTGGTTTCATATGGTTCTTACGGTTACTTAGGTTGGACATTATTTACTTTCATTATTACATCATCTTTGCGAACCCGGGCTAGTAGATCGTACAAACCAACGATGCGAGAGAACGAGGAAAGGAATGTGTTCGCTACACATTCTAAAGCCACGGCTACATTTTAGGTCTGCAGCACTCGACCCCTGGTTGCATCCATGTAACAATCAACGAACGACTACATCTCACTATGTAGTGTTCAACCGACACGCCCCACACCCCCGGGGACCAGGACAATCCTCGTTCTTCTATAGTAGTTTCCTAAAGCGTACCACGGATATCACCCGCTCCCACGAGCAGCTAGAATACGTGGTCAAGTACTCCTCGGGTTCACACCGCGATGTACATGGTATGCTAAAGAATACTACCCTTGTGAATCATGGTCCTAGTTTTAAGATTAGGTTCAACACTTTGAGAGGGAAATCCACATTTGCCACACACGATCACATCTCAGGAAATCTCATTCCCATCACAACATCTCCAACCGGGAGATCATATCATCAAACACATCTCCAACCGGGAGATCATATCATCAAACACATCTCCAACCGGGAGATTACATCATCACAAGACACAATGTGGATTCCCTTCCATTCACTTTCTCGGCTTACAACCTTCTATGGGACTCAATTCCCTTAATCCACAACAAATCATTCCAAGTTCACAAGAGGGATTAGATTTCATACCTCCGATGATCACATATCACTTTGAAACCTCTGGGACTGATTCCCTTGCCTCCAGCACACAGGTTCACATTTCGGAGCTTCCATTTACGTTTAAACATTAAACGTTATTTCAATAACAATTATGAAGGCACGACATAACACATTTCTTATTTCATTTCGGGGGAACAATCTCAGATTTCCTTTTGAACACCCGGACACCGTACACAGCTCGATACTTGGAGATCGGACGTCCGGTGGATTCGTATGCACACTTTGTACATGATATTTCATATTCGGGTTTGATTTAACTTAACACAATGATGGAAGCATGAACTTCCCATTCATTTTCGGATCATCAACAACGAGGAACTTTTAAAACTCTCAAATACCACGATCGGGTCAAATCTTGCGGGATCCGGCATCCGGTCGATATACACGTACAATTAGGATACGAGGATTCATATTTTAGGGTCATTTCAA
>JAODPA010145373.1:0-15467 GCA_025585075.1 Nepenthes mirabilis
AATTAGGACACATTTTGTATTTGAAAATTAGGATGGGGAGGTGGCAAGTAGGCATGTTCTTCTCGCGAGTTTTGATTGGGGGATGTTCGTTATGGGAAAACATATGATGAAAGAGATGTTGTTATGTTTTATGATATCATAGAGAAAGAAAATTCTGAAATGTTTAAGTATATATTTAAAAAGATGTTATTTTGTAGAGGTCGTCTCACATTTTATTCAAAATAAACCAATGTAAGAAATTGATAAAAAATTACGTATATTATGACATTTCATTTAAATAACATCATATAAAACCCATCACTGATAATAATTGTTAGAAAGGCCTGGTCTATAAGGATGACATATATAAGTAATCCATCTACAACTTTAAATAGTAAAGTGTGGCTCAAATTTATGAAGTAGAGTGTAAATTGACCTTAATATATTTGCTTATTAAGTGAAATTGTCATCGGCCACTGGTTTCTTTATTTTTTTATTTTTCTTGTATATTTATGAGTCTATATTTATTGTAGTATTCTTTATGTATTACTAAACTTTTAGTTTACTTTACTTTGGCACACTTTTAAATTAGTATGCTTGATCTTCTGGCAAGTTTTTGATTGGGGAATGTCCGTTAAGGGAAGGTATATGATGAAGATGCTATCATGTTTTATGTTTTTGTAGAGAAAGAACAATTTGAATTGTTTAAGTATATTTGGCATACATTAGTTGCTACCGCTTGACCGAGGATTGTGCACTATTTTGATTTTTATTGTATAGTTTGTACGAGTGATTTATGATTAAACTCTTGGTTGCTATTGAATTATATGGTTGAATATTTTAAAAGGTTAAAAGTTAAATTAGAATAAACTTGACCATATTTTGGATCGATTGTACTTATATACATATTATGGAGTCATTAACTAAGTTTTGTGTAGCCTCATATTTGTTTAATTTCTATGTTTAATATTGATGGGTTCGATTATAATGTGGGCTGACCCAAAAGTCGGCCCATCTGTCAGAGGAGCCCAAGAAGCAGTAGAGCCCAAGAGATCTCATGGACGGCCCATCTACAATGGATGTGTTTTGGGCCGAAGAAGGTATTGATGGTCCAGGTCTAGAAGGCAACCTATATGGCATGACCAATCATGGCCTTGGCCCACCCTCCACCTCAGTAGGGGTAGTCTGGCAAAGCAGAGGGTGTTGGCACGGTAGGCACTGACCAATGGTGGTAGAGGTCAACCCTGAGAAACTAGCTTGCCTGTCGACCAACAGTAGCCCAACTAATCCACGCAAGAAACAGCCTAGCCCCTATCGGTCACAACCAACTATGGTCACATCAGTGCCATAAAACGACATCTGATAATAGTGGCTTCCATCAATGCTCAATAGCAGGCAAATCTTGGTAGGACACTTGTCACCAATTTTGACACCAATGCTACAATTGGCCACGCTTATAAATATCCCTCTCCTCAGCCAGAGAAGGGACTAACTTCGACCGATTCCAATCGACTCAAATTGACGGACAAGTGTTGAGAAAGAATCAAGCTCTCTTTTTAAAAATAGTCCTCTCGCTCCTCAAAACTCCAAAGCCACTCCCCATGTGTAGTGCATCGGAGCCTTGCCCTCTGACTCTCTCGAAGCTGCTCCTTGTCAAGCACATTGTAGGAGCTCAATCCTCCTCTTACACCCCCACATATATACATAATTATATTTTCTTACATCCTCTCATCTTTCTATTTCCTAATAAAAATTTTTGATTTAAAATTTGAAGGATAAATTGAAAATTAAATTCCGTCAATCTTTTGACATTTTATTTATTACTTATGGTGTACAAAATCCAGGTTAGTAGAGATAGAGACCAAACCCATTTTAATTCGACTCGTAGTAAAAAATTGAATGACTCTTTGATTTATACAATAACAAAGATCTAGGGACGTATCATTGGCGTCGTCTGTGGGAATGATATAAAAGTCTAACCACCAACCACCATACTTACAAAAGAAAAATGAACATGGTCAATACCGGAGCGCAGACTAGCACACTGGTTAGGGATACTGCCACCCAAGGCGATGACCCCTTTGCGGGTAGCCATGCGGGTGAGCATCCCGAGCCCGATGTTTGCATAGTGGCTGCCTAGATGGAAGACATGTTCAAGATGTTTTAGAGAGTCAACAACTGCCTGGACGAGTAATAGCCGGGGTACCTGCCCCCACCACACAAGCATCATCTTCAAAGTAGAGGAGCCAATGACTGAGGCAACTGGTCGAGAATACCTATGGCCCGGCAATGACGGGGCCCAAGAGGCCTCAAGAAATAGGGCTTGGTTGTGATCGCAGGGCCGTTCTAGCCACAGGATGCGAGAGGAAAGCCCTAAGTAGTGGAACCCTCGCTACTCCCGTAGTGACCGAAGGCCTCGGCCTATGGAGAAGCCTCCTGCAGCACGCGACCACCACAGGTTGGGAGTCGCATGGGCGCACACTCCTCTTCAAAACACTCAGAGTTGAGGACCTTCCTCAATACTAAGAAGGTCATGTCCACCTCTCGCATGGAAGAAAATGTGGAGAAGATATGGCAGCACGTTTTCATGGGTGATGTCGGTAGAAAGGCCACGAACTTGAGGAGCTCACCTTTCACAGTGGAGATCCACGTGCAGCCGCTGCCCCTCAGATTCAAGATATTGACCCTCGAGCCATACAACGAAACTGCTGACCCAATGGATCACCTAGACCATTTTTGTACCTTGCTAATCTTCCAGGGATTAGGCGAAGTTGCCATGTGTTAGTGCTTTTCTTTGATTCTCAAGGGGGATGCACGTCTCTAGTTCTATAATGTCGAACAGAACTCTATTCGATTATTTAAGGGACTTGTCAACTGCTTCCTGTCTCAATTCGCCTCTAACTGAAGGGAGGTGAAGCAACTGTGGTACCTAGTTTGCCTTCGGCAAAGATGAGACGAGAGCTTGAAACACTTCCTGGCGTGGTTGACCATTGAGGCCCAAAGGATATCTGAGCTCACTGACTAGGTGAAGCTTAGCGCCTTCATCACCACTTTGGTGCCGAGCGACTTTTTCAAATACTTAACCCACTAGAATCCCAAACTTTTTGGGAGGCTGAGGTGATCGACCGAGTGTATATAGCGGCTAAGAAGGCCAATGAAGTTAAGTGATTGGAGTGTGCAGACTAGCCCTCGGAGAGGCCGGTGAGTGAGAAGAAGAGGAATGGGGATGACGACTGTCCCCAAGGACCGCATAAGCAGTTACGGGTGGAGCCATGTGTTTCAAAAAAATTCCCATTGCAGACCCTGATTCCTTTGACCGATGCGTGTACAAATATCCTGATGTAGATCCAGGACGAATAGTTTCTGAAATGGCCAAAGGCGCTGAAGAACTCGGAGGAAGGAGATCAATCTAAGTACTATTATTACTGTTAATCTCTAGGTCCGAAGGGCCCCCCTTACTAGGTTCCTTCAAAACCTAGGGCAGGCCCCTAGGGGGACTAGTGAAGATGGAGTAGAGCAGCCGAGGAAACGAGTCACGGCGGGGTCATTAGAATGATATCTTCTCATCCCCACAGGTGCGATGTCCCAAACTGTCTAGAGAAAGCATCTACTAGCAAAAGGGTAAGGGTAGGAGTTAGAAATGATGTAATTAGATTTAGTGATGATGATATGATTCATGTAACAGCTCCCCACTTGGACACTCTGATTGTATCAACACTTGTTTCAAGTGATACCCTAAACTACCAATTGAAATGAGTATTTATTAATAATGAAAGCTCTCAAAATTTACACTAGATCGATGCCTATTTTAAACTTGATTTGAAAAAGATTCAGTTGAAGCAAATTGAAGAATCACTGTATGGATTGGACAATGAACCAGTTCCCATTCAGGGCTCTGTCCAACTTGTGGTCATGTTGGGGGCTTACCCCGGGACGACCTCTAGGATGTTAACGTTCCTCATGGTGGGCCTCCCTTCGGTCTACAATGCCATTATGGGGAAACCATACATGACAACTTTCGGGGTGATAACATCAACACCTCACTTGAAGATGAAGTTCCCAATCCCATTTGGCATCGGAGAGATCCTGGATGACTAGATAACTACTCGGACCTGCTACCTATCCCAAATTTCTCTAGCAACCATCGGCCAGCCAATCAAGACCTTGACTTATAGGATAAGGCCACCCTACAATTGGACCAGACTAGTGAGTCCAAGGCTGAATATCCTTAGACCCTAATGAGCCTGAGAAGTGTGTGCATATCGGAAGCTCTCTGACAAATTCTGTGCGGGATGACTTGATTACCTTCATCTGAAACAACTCTGATGTCTTTGCGTGGATGGCTATAGATATGCTTGGAATACCGGCCGGAATAACGGTTCACAAGTTGGACCTAGATTCCGATCACAATCCCGTTCGGTAGAAACAAATGAACTACTCATTCGAGAAACTAACTACCATTCGCAAGGAAGTAAAAAGCTGCTCAACGTAAGCTTTATTAGAGATGTGCAGTATCTAGACTGGTTGTCCAATGTCATCTTGGTGAAGAAAAGTAACAGAAAGTGGTAGATGTACGTCGAATTCACAAATGTGAACAAAGCATGGCCCAAGGATAGTTTTCTACTACTAAGGATCAACCTGCTGGTGGACTTCACGTTAGGTCATGAGTTGCTCAGCTTCATAGGTGCCTATTCGGGTTACAATTAAATCCGAATTAGTTCGGAGGATGAGGAGTACATATCATTCATGACTGACCATAACACCTACCATCACAAGGTTATACCTTTTGAACTAAAGAACGCCGATACCACCTGCCAATGACTCGTCAATAAGATGTTCCAAACTCTGATCAGTTAGAACAAGGAGGTATATGTAGACGATATACTTGTCAAGAGTAAGGTAACCAGTGACCATATTCATGACCTAAGCGAGACCTTTGGGATTCTCCGGGCGCATTATATGAAGTTGAACCCTACTAAGTGCGCGTTCACGTTAAGGAAATTCTTGGGTTTTATTATCTCTCAGTGAGGGATCAAGGCAAACCCTAAAAATTTAAGGGCCATTCTCAACATGCATCTGTCCCAAACAATAAATGAGGTCCAGAAGCTCATTGGAAGGATTGCGACTCCCTTTCGGATCCTTGCTAAGTCCGTGGAGAAGTACTTGCCATTTTTTAAAGCTTTGAGAGGGGCCAAGGCAACCGACTTCCAATGGATGGCCGAGTGTGAGGTAGCTTTCTGAGAGCTCAAGGAGTATCTCTCCCATCCTCCTCTCTTAACTTTGCCTCAGGAAATCGAAGAGATATATTTATACCTAGCGGTCTCCAACACAGTACAAATGTCTGTCCTAATATGGTAGCAATTTAGCGTGCAGCGACTGGTGTATTACGTCAGTAAGATCTTGACTTATACCGAGAGCCACTACTTGCATGCCGAAAGGATCATGCTAGCCCTCGTGTACTCCACCAGGAAACTACGCCCATACTTTTAGGCATATAAGATCATCGTCCTAACTGACCAATCTCTTAAGGGCATCATGTAGAAATCGGACACGTCTGAGCAACTAGTTAAATAAGCTATTGAATTAGGCGAGTTTGACGTGGAGTTCTGACCTCAATCAGCTGTGAAGGGTCAGGGCCTTGCAGACTTTATCTTTAAAATGATGACCCCAATTTCAAACATCGCTGATCTCACTGAGGCATCGACCGGCCAAGGATGCTATCATGTCATGGACCGGCCAAGGATGCTATCATGGACCATGCACACCGACAAGCTGTCAACGCAGACAAGCAGCAGAGCGGGCATGGTTCTGCGAACCCCAAACGGGTTAGAGATCAAATACTTGGTCACCCTTGGGTTTCCTGCCACTAATAATGTTGTTGAGTATGAGGCACTCTTAGCCGAATTTCGGCTTGCGAAGGAGTGCTCAATTAGTTTGCTAATTGTCTATAGTAACTTTGAACTTCTCGCCAACCAGGTCCAAGGGAATTTCGAAGTGTCAAACCCTCAACTCGCGAAGTACCTCACTAGAGAAAAGAGCCTAACCCAGGCGTTTGACAAGGTCGAAGTGATCCACGTCCCTAGGGAGGAAAATTGAGAGGCCAATTAGCTGGCAAAGGCAGCAACGACTACCAACCCAAAACCCGGAGCAGTGCTCTAGAGATATGCGGGAATCCCTAACCATGCCAAGCATCGATGGCCTTGAGTGCGAGGTGCTGCAAGTGACCGGCGAAGATAATTGGATGACCTTGTAATGTACCGATTTTTAGGATATGGTTAAAATGAATGGTGGGGTTCTGGATTTCAAAATATAGTAATTGGGATGTAACTAAGTTAAAATAAGTAAATCGAGGTTAAAGTATATGGCAAGAATCGAATTGAAAAACCCAAAGATCCGAAATTGGCAAAATCAAAAACTATCGTAAAATGTTAATTCGTGAATAAGATTTCAAGTTTTAAATTATGATAATATTGACTTATTAAGCTAATATAATCAAAATTAGAGTCCACGGATGTAAAATATTGGGTTAGAAGAGTCGAAATGGATCTCGGACGGCAAAAACACGAAGCTGGCTTACTTTAGGCTTGATGTGAGCCTGACCTGTGTCCTCTGTGCGCTCGATCCCCCTAGTGAGAGCCAATTCCAGCGTGTTGGTGCCCGAAGAGTGCTTGCAGCATGCTCGAGCTCCAAAACGCATAAAAGCCACATGAGGGTTTCTTTTTAAAATGTTGAGGATGCGTTTTTGAGAGGGATGACAGAACGTTCAGGTAGAGAGAGAAAGAGGAGGGAGAAGAGAGAGAAGAGACCAAACGAAGGCCCTTGGGACAAAATTTGGCTTCGAGCTAGTTAGAAAAATCGTAGAGCAGGTTGAGGTAAGTATATCTATACCATTTTCTTTCATTTTTTTGATTTTCGTTCAATTTTCTTTAGGTATTATTATCCCGATACCTGACCCCATGTATATATTTGTGATACCCATGACCTTAGCATGCATATATATGAATTTCATGTCCAAATTTGTTGAAATTGTCTGATTTTCATGCTTAAACCCTAAACTCATTCGTGAAACCATAAGCCCACGTCCGGGTGGTTTGGGCCCCGATTTTTGGGGCTTTTACTATAGTTTACACTAGAATATCATTACCCATACCATATATAAGTTAATTTATTGAGTGGTTGCCCAATTTGTTAGTTTTATGCATATTTTTGTTCGTCGATACCCTATGGTGCGCCTGGACCATGTTTAACCATGTAATTCAAAATTGATGCATCAATTGACTTAGGATTATGATTACCCATCCCTTGGAATTGTTAATTTACCTGTTGGATGCTCAAAATTTCGTGAATTAATCGATACGCCTAAATGTGCACTATTTACATGCACTGTTCACGTGCATTGTTTTCCCGAGGCTTTTTGATGAAATTTGCATAATTTTGCATTGTGTAATTGTTAATTAAGTTGCTTATATATTTACATATGTTTAATTGTTATTTTAAAAAATATGTGTTTGTGCCCGGTTCGTAAAGAAATGTACTCTGGAGGATCCCAAAAGTGAAATTTGGCTAATGTGGTAAGCAATTCTTATCCTTCTTATGTGTTTTAATGTTCAAGCATCCAAATTGGCGTATGAAAAGACTTAAGTTTCAAAGGAAAGATAATAATTGGATATGTGATCGGAGGGAGGTCCATATTGTGATATGTGATTGAATCGTTCTCTTCGATAAAGACGTGTGAAAGAATTGTGGTAGACCTTCCCTCAAATGAGTAAGGAACCGTGAAACTAGGACTACAAAATTGTGAAATGGAGGTAATATCCCCTGACCTGCCTTTCGCATTACGGTAGAGACCCAAGAATTACTTCGGCCACGTTTTGTAGTTGGTAATGCCATTGGCAAGCCTTTGGATATTATTGTGGGAGAACGATAACTGCCCCTGGCCCCGAAAAAAACTTTGTGGGGGCCTTGTGGCCTGTTTACAGGCAATATGTGATGGCCCAACTCTGTGTCGATAATAGGAGTTTGTAACCTTAGATCATGTGGTGTATTATGATTTTTTTCTTGTTCTCCCACACCTTTAGTTAGTAAGGTTTACTGACCTTGGTCCGCAAAGATAAGTAATTATGTATAAATTATATTTCAAAGAAAAGAAGGACAAATATGAGAAATCAATTGCACTCCAAAGTACGTTCGAGCATGTTTTATATTTACGCATCCGTATTACGATCATGTGTCTCCTTTACTTTACTTCGCTTATATTATTACTGTGTTTGATAACGTTATACTTGTTGGGCTTTTTAGCTCACCTTTGTTTCTCTTTATCTTCAATTTAGCATAGGTTTGATATACCTGACGAGATGGAGTAGAGGCTAGAAGTGGATTAAGTTTAGATTTAGAAGACCATGTTAAAAACTCAGAATTCGTAGCTTAATTTATGTATGAAAAAATTGTAGATATATATATATATGTTTATATTTCTTTTGAAAAGATTGATATATATTGTACAAAATGACTGATGATTGGATAGCTTAATTTTCACTGTATTTGGATTTATTTATATTTCCACAGGTTATATATGAATTTATAATAGGGACCTAGTGGTATCTCTCTTGGGCAAATGTTGTGTTTAGATATACAATATTGGAGCCACGACTTATATTTGGCTATTGGATCCTATGAGGAGTTGCGATTTTGTGTGCCATTGTTGTTGATGCCGAATGATGGGATTATCAGACGTATACTATCTTGAATAGGATATTTTATAGGCTTTGTATTTGATAGATGTTCGTATTACAGGCGGAACTCTATCAGATTTTTGGCAGAAAATTACGATCCATCATAGACCCTATACTGGAGGTACC
This sequence comes from Nepenthes mirabilis, assembly GCA_025585075.1. Classification (NCBI taxonomy): domain Eukaryota; kingdom Viridiplantae; phylum Streptophyta; class Magnoliopsida; order Caryophyllales; family Nepenthaceae; genus Nepenthes; species Nepenthes mirabilis. The sequence goes on from JAODPA010145373.1 coordinate 8,838, forward strand.
TGTACGACGACACCCTACCAGAGAACCCTAATGAGGCCAAGTGTGTAAGGAAGACAGCAGGTTGGTACACCCTTTTGGATGAAAGGCTATATCATTAAGGGTACTCAATCCCCTACATGAGATGTCTCATGCCGAAAGAGGCCGATAAAGTGCTGGGTGAGGTATATCTCGATGTCTATAGCTCACACATAAGAGGTAAGAATCTTGCCTTCAAAGTTACGGGACAAGTCTTCTACTAGCCCTTAATGAAGTCCAACACCATGGAATTCATGAAGAAATGCAAAAACTATCAGATCTAGGGGAACATACCTTGTCTGCCACACGAGGAGCTACAAACCCTCCAGTCACTTTACCCGTTCACACGGTGGGGGCTCAACATACTCGGACTTCTACCCATTACATCCAAACAAAGAAAGTTTGTCATAATGGGTATTGACTATGTCACTAAGTGGGTGGAAGCATCTCTGTTGGTGTGGATAACCGAACAGAACGTAACAGAATTGGTTCAACAAAGCATTGTTTGTCAGTTCCAGGTCTCTAAGATTATAGTGACCAACAATGGAACCAAATTCACCAGCAAATGATTTACCAAGTACTTCATGAGCCTGCGGATAAGGTTGGTTCACACCTTTGTTACCTACCCTTAAGCCAATGGATAGGTGAAAGTTACGAACCGAATGCTGCTACATGGGTTAAAGACCAAGTTAGAGGATGTTGGGGGCTCCTCGTTCGACAAGCTGCCATCCATCCTGTCGTTATACAGGACTACCTAGAGGAAGCAAATTGGTCTGCCTAACCTTCGGGTTGAGAGATTCAATCCCCTCAGCAATTCTTAGAGGCTTAGGGAGCACCTTGACTTGCTCGAAGAGGCCTAAGATACAGTGCGCCTTTGGACAGTAGCTTATCAGCAACTAATCTCGTGATACTACAATAAGAGAGTAAGAGCCCACTAATATGAGATAGGGGATCTCGTCCTATGAAGCATAGAGGTAGTAGGAAAAAGTGCTAATGGGAACAAGTTCTCTTCAAATTAGGAGGGATCGTTCATCATCTCAGCAATTCTCTGGAGTGGTGCATACAAGTTACATACCCAGGATGGCAAATTGGTTCCAAGGACATGGAACGCCGCCCACCTCAAGTGGTACTCCAATTAGCCGGCGCTAAGCCCAAATAAGATTGACATACATCATCCGGCATGCTTGTAAAATTGTACCACCTCTCAATTAATGAAATTTTTATTTATTTATACATAGCTGTGCATGTGACTGATTGCTTGTGATAACGAACAACCATGACCTAGACTACCCCTAAATCAGGTGGGACTTGTCCTTGCCTGCTTCACGACCTACTGGCAGTTGAAAAATCTCGGCCCCAAGCTAAGCAATCTACTCAAGGTCAAACTTGATTCTCAATTCTAATAATCGAGCGGTCCATATGAGGTCAAATATCATGGCCTGGGGGTTCTTGGACCAAGCGTTGGACCCCAACGGATGGCCATAGAAAACTTATAGGGTTTCAAGGAGCATGCATGCAGAAACTCCCTCCCATAGGGATGAGTATCATTAGTTGACGACAGTTAGTAGACCAAGACCAAATTCGAGTGAGCAATGAAGTCCCCTAATAGGACCAAGTGCCAATAAGGCAATGTGTGAGCGACGATCTGGATTTCGCCAGAGTCTTGCAGCTGCGGCCAAGAAACCCAGTCTGCTCGAGCAAGGCTCACCCGAGGGAGTGCAACGACATCCTCTCACAAGAAAGAATACCTTGAGGTGCCATGACATTTTCCTAAGGGAATGAGCATTGACAGGATAACACCCCCAAAGTAAGCCTAATGACGATAGCTTTATTGCTTAGCTGGCAAGGAAAAAAAAGGGAAAAAGACCATCTATGATGGCCGCAAAGCCTAGCTAGTAAGGATCACAAAATCAGCCGAAAGACATCCACACAAAGGTGCAAGCGAACGAAAGTTGAGATATAAGTGAATTGACTAATTTCCTTACAAATAGTCAGAATATACATTAGGAGAATGGATATCCCAAGGTTGGGAGGGTTCCCCTCCCTCTGAGAAGTTAGTGAGGAGAGACCGATCTCGAACGCTGCCATTCCTCGAATCAAAAAAGCCGATTGGGGTGTCAAGAGCCGCCAAGGATGCAATCTGACGGTAGAGGCGAATGTCATCACAAAATCTAGTGTGTAGCACATGGTCAATCTCCTCCAGACTAAGCTGGGTATGCAGATCTGCCTTAGCCAGGGCGCTTTGTGTCTGGTGCTCAGAAAGATGCCGAATAGCCACTCACAACTCATTCTTGAGTGAGGCATTCTCGTCTAGGGCTTGAGATCTTTCTTCTCTAAGGACAGACAGCTCCCAACTAAGGCTGGCAACCTCTTCTTGACTACCCCAAGCCTCGACAAGGGCAGCATTCAGTTGGCCCTCCACCTCCTCGAGCGCACTTTGATCAACCAGAGTTTGATCAGATGGGAAAGCTCCTCGTTGCGCTGATAGATCAAGCTTTCCTGTTGGACTAAGCTTGTCTCGAGCAAGTGCTACAGCGTCGACCAGTGCTGAGGACCAAAGAAAAGGGAGAACTCCATTATAGTTAAGGCAGCAAGGAAAAGCAAGTCTATGAAAGCGGCAATATCATACCTCAAGGAAGGGCATCTCCCCCGGCCTTGAGGGATTTGGGAAGGTCTTGAGCTCCGGGACAGACACGAGTTTTGGGGTTGCGGCGTCTCCCTTCCCTTCGCCCTTATGGACCTCAAGCATCGAGGGCCCAAGGTCAAGCTCCACAGCGGGACCGGTAGTTGCAACAGTCCCTGCAACCTCACACTCTGGAGACCCCGCGTGAGATGCTTCAATGGTCTCCGTCGCCTTTGCAAACCCTGTAGCTAGCCCAACCTCACTAGTCTTGGTGATAGCCTCCAACATCTTGATCACCGTTTCGGCAACCTCCTCAGCTCCCTCTGCCTCGTCGTCCTCACCGACCACCTCTGCTGGGGCCTCTACCAGCCAGTCCTTATGAGAGACCTTCACGGCGACACTGATGGGAAGGCCCGAAGTGGACTCATCATCTGGAAAGTATGCCACTACAGGGACTCCAAACAAAGCCAAGGTGGCCGCAGGGATTGGTATAGGTATAGGTTAGCCTCAGCCCCCTGGACCTCAGCTGTTGAAACCGATGGCACCGAAGGCTCGCCGCCCGCCACCTGCGCGGTGACCCCTAGCAAGTGGCCTGATGATTTAGAAAGAGGCAAAGCCCTCCTTCGCGAAGAGCAACTAGCGCTCCTTAATCTCTTCAGGGCAACCTGGTCCTTGCTCATGGAGGAGTTTGTTGAAGAATCTTGCCGCTTGACTAACCGGTGGGAAGGTCCACGCATGACCAACGTCTTGGGCTTCTCCTTAAGCCCGACAGGAGCTGCGGGGGCCACATTAACTTCCCAGTTGGCCCCAGCAAAGGCCTTAACGGTTAGCCAATGACCGTTTCTGAAAGGTGTTGGCATGCTTAGGATGAGGTCTGTCAGCAGCTTTTCCCTCTCTATCTCCCGCTCTCCCAGCTCACTAGTGAGATAGGCCTATATGAAGCCCCACATGTTGGAGATGGCCCACTCTGAAGGAACAACCAAGTAAAAATATCGGTCATTCCAATGCTTAGTGGAGTCTGTGTTCACCCTATAAAAATGGAACTCAAGATGCGGGGACATCGAGATCCAGTCCCCCAATTAGTTAAAGCAGATGATCACTTTCATCAATCTAACATTGAACTTGTGCCCGTAGTGACGAGCAAAGATGCACATGGAAAACAGGTATTGCACGACATTGGGCTGAAACCTCGCTACGGGGATCCCCATAGCCGATAAGATCCCGTACAGATCTGGGGCCACAGGAAAGCGAAGTTCACCCTTCAAATGGACCTCATAGATGATAATAAACCTCTTTAGAGGGATGCATGCCTTACTAGCATCGCCAAGTAGAAGATAAACCATATCCCTCAAAATCTTGTATCGAGAGAACAGAGCCTCAACATCGCTAAAGGTAAGAACGGACTGAATCGAGTTGACTTCCTTAAGGGCCATATTTTCTCTATGGAAAAAAGGGCAAGGAAATCAAAGGTAAATGCAGTTGAAGGAAAGAGGAAAGAGTGAAAAAGGAAAGGAGGCCCAGTGTTTAAATAGATGAAGGCATCGGGCCCAAACGGCATCGTGTGGGAAGTTTAAGGGTTTCCACCTCATGATGACCACAACACGCGTCCCCTCCTCGGGACACCGCAACACGTCTTTCACCTCATCAATAATGATGCTCGATACCACACCTTGCAATGTGTGAAGCCAACTCTTGTCAAGCTCAGGCCATCACACCAACAATAAATGCAAAGGCCTGTGCTATTAGAAGCCAGCGCCTTGTAAGCCAAAACGAAGACCTGGCGGCCCATGTCCCTACTGACCAACCCATCTAGTCATACAGATCCTGACCGGCCAAAGGCAATAAATTAGCACTCCAACTTAGTACGACGTGCAACAAGAGTGACCAAAGTTCCATTAAAGAGTAAAGCATGTACATCCAAAGGCACTATCGGCCTCAAGGTACAAGAAGAAAAAAAGGGACTCCAGCTACACCTAGTGCCTACCATAGTGACCGATCTGAGACCTCGAGTTGCTCAAACCAACCGATGTCGACCCCCAACCATTCCCAGGGAGTGCAAGGGGTTGGGGCTCGCCTATAAGCAGGGCATTCTCACGACTAAGTTCCACGAGCTCTCATGATGTTCTTTGAAGCTTGTCCTCAAGCGAAGTGATCAGATCCAGCACTCGAGCACGTGTTTCTGAAAGCTCTCAATACCTTGTCCCTCCACCCTCATATCGGTCCATCGGCGCCCCTTGGACGAAGTCAGCGGTGAAGCATCCCTTGAGCAAGAGGAGCTGCCTTTCCCTGACAACATCACCTCCGATCCTCCCTCCAAGGCCCCATGGTAAACCTAGTCCTCAATAAGGCAAAGGATGTTAGGATGATTTTCGACCAGCGCCGTTAGCAGTCTGCCCATATACGCCTCGTTTGGCATAAGGTCCCCAGTGTAGAAACCGCTGACTTTGCCCTACTCGTTTGAAACTCGTCAGTTGGGGCTGACCTCTAGGAAGAAAAAGTGGGACTTTGAACCCTTCGACGACCCTAGCCTTACCCTGCTCAGCTGAAATTGCACGAGGGACAAAGGAAACCCTGTCACCCTCCTATTTGATCCGGAGGAGCACCTTCAAGGCCCAGGCGTCTAGGGTAAGCCCTTTGACACAGAAGAAAGCAAACAGAGTAGCCAAATAACGAACAGTATCTAGGTACAAGTAAGCCACAAGAATCTTCAGAAATACTAGAATATTGTGAAGTTGCCTCTAAAGCAGGATTTGGAGCCCAACTCATAGATGCTCCTCGTAAACGGTAATGAACTTGCAAGGAGGAGAGCAAGCTACATGTGACAGACCATATTTTTTAATCGAAATATGACAGAGTTTTGGCAGTAAAACGATCTTCAAACTAATACAAACATGTATAAATTTCTGTACAACAAAAATATACATCCACAAATCATAACATAGGATCTAAATAGCCTCAAATATTTTGTGGCACCAACATCATAACATCAGTTACAACGTTCGCTTAGATAAGATACCACTACGTATCTAAACAAACCATCAAAAACCTGCGAAATCACATACATCCATCAAATACAGTAAAAAACTAAATTATAGGCACATCATCAACATACAACTACATCAATATATAAATCCATCACAAAATATACAAAAGTACTCAATGAGTAACAAAATCATAAGATTTAAGTCCATAAGATTATCCTCCGAGTCTACATACCTAGCCGACCTCTAATCCTTACATGGCCTAATCATGTATAAGTGCGTACTTATCTAAAGGAAGGAAAAATAGTTAGGAGTAAGCTAAATATTCAGTAAGGCACAATATAGACAAGGACAATAAATAATGTACGCAAAATAAAGTAAAGGGAGGCTATAAGAGTAGAATATGAATGCATAAATATAAAATATGAATAACTACCTTTTCGGAACATATTTAACCTTCTCATTTTATTTTTGATCCTATTAGATTCTAAAATATGTAAAAATTTCTTTATATTTATGGACCAAGGCCAGTAAGCCTTACCAGCTAATGGTGCGGTCGAACGAGGAAAGAAATGTGTTTGCTTTCATATATTCTAAGGCACAAATCTACGTAATTCAAACACCCAATGATGAGCGGTATATCTTTAGCTTGATATACAGGGCTAAACACATCTGCCACCATGTCCCCCGTGGCCCAGAGACAATTTTCATATTTCTACAGTAATATTTTAAGGTATGTCAGTGAATACTACATTCTGAAATACAAATCTTTGGCCCAATTTCATATTTGCTTATTTTTTAAAAAATTTTATATTCATTCTTAACACTTTATTCTCACTCCGAGAGAATGATTTATCAAATATGACATATCATGAAATTTTCTTATTATACTTTTCATAATTGTATAATTCTTATGAGTTCATGTTACCACATGATTTAAATTACATGCATAAGAAACATAAAGTATGAGAAAAATTAAAAATTATTACCACCATGAGCTAAACATAATTT
>JAODPA010145384.1:0-15466 GCA_025585075.1 Nepenthes mirabilis
TATATATATATATAATATTTATCTTTTCAATGCATCTAGAATAATCTCAATTAGAGATTATATAATGATGTGTACCTGGGTCCGACTTCGAACAGATTCGGATTCGTCTAGATTATTTTACCTGGCTCCGTTCACTGAGTTCGAATCCTGCACACCACTAAAATGAACAAAAGGTCAGCGTGTCGACGGGATGTTGTCCCACCAAAAATATTTCGACGCTCGAGTCAGTAAAGTCTTATAAGTAGGAAAAGTAAACTGAAAAGCAATAGAGGGAGAGAGCGAATTGATCGATCAGGAGTGTTGGCTTGTCAAGAACGTGAGCTATTACTTCCTACTCACAGAGAGCATGAGGAAGCGGAGTCCCGAAAGCGTGAAAGTTTCAGGGAACGATTCTCGAAAAGCCGAATGGGGCTTCAGGAATCTAGAGGCCTTTGGTGGGATTGGAGGATGAAAGCTTGAATAGAGAGGAAGAGATGGTGGGCCTCTGTCTAATATTCTGTAAGCGTTCATGGGCGTTGTGTCAGTCAGAGCTTGTGTTGTCTGAGTCAGAGTTTGCCTTGTGTTGATCAGTGTATGTATACCCTGAGTGAGAGGTTTAGGGTTTACTTAAAGAATGGTAGGGTGATCTTCCTTGGTTGGAAGGAGTGATCCCCTACGTTATTTTGGTTGGCCTTCCTTCAATAGGGAGAGACGCCAGTTGCCAAACTAGCTGAGATTGCTTCCTTCCATGGTGGTCAATGGCTTTCCAAGTTGCTCACCTTCATTCTGTGTATTTTACCGTTGTAGAGCTCCAATTGGTAAGAAATTGGAAAAATCTAGCGCATTCCTTATGGGAAGGGCATTGATTTTGTCAATGTTCTTTTTGGGTGTCGGTTGAGATCGTGGAAGGTGCTGAAAGAGCCGTTGCTGGTCGTTTGATGAATCGTGAACTCAAGTGGGTCAGATCCGTAAAAATCCTTTTTGGGCCTGCTGTCTATACACGAGTTGGTCGTCTGCTGAGGTCCTAACGGTCAACGCTGGCGTTGACCGTCTTGAACCTTCCAGGATTTCGGCCTGTGTCTCCTATTGGGCTGTTTTTAAGTTAACCGTCTAGTATGCCATTTTAGGGCTCCGTTAACCTTGAGCTAGCCCATATTCCGGTGTACCCATCACTAGCCCCTATGCCGGTGGCCAGAATTTTGGCCTCCGGTATATTCATGATGGGATGCCCCTCACTACCCTTCGTCGTTTGAGGATCTCGGAGGATTATATGAAATGCGAAGAGGAAAGTTAATCGGAGCTGTTGACCGTCCTTGGTCAGTTCCGGAGAAGAATGTTGACTGGAGCTGTTGACCGTCTTTGGTCAGTTCTGGAGAAGAATGTTGACTGGACCTGTTGACCGTCTTTGGTCAGTTTCGAAAAAGAATGTTGATTGGAGCTGTTGACCGTCTTTGGTCAGTTCCAAAAAATAATGTTGACCGGAGCTGTTGACCGTCTTTGGTCAATTCCGAAAGGCTTTCTGTGAGCCTTGATTGACACGTGGCCATTAGCCAGCTTGCAGGCCAAAAATAGACATGCGTCTTCTTTTGGTTGGGCGGATATCCGGGCCATTAATGGGTTGGAGATTTGCCTTTTGAAGGGCCAAACAGGGAGGCAACACGTGGCAGGACTGACGGCGTCCTTTCTGAGGGGTTTTAAGTCGTTTTGACTTTCAAATTTCCCTCCACGCTTTGAAATTCTTCTACGCCTCCTTGCTTTATCTTCTTCATTTTTGACTTTCCTTCTCTAAGAAACCCTAGCCCTTTCTATAAGCTATGGCCTCCGTCGCCGATATCGCTTTCGTCCTTAGAGAGGGTGATGTAAAAGCGGTATGCGTTGAGTTCAATATCTCGAAGGATATTGCATGGAGGGTCCCGGGCAAGGATGACAAAGCTTTCTCTCCACCAGCAGGGCACATCACGATATATGAGGCCCACCTGAGGAGTGGCCTCCATCTTCCTCTACCAGATGACTTGCTGTCCGTCTTGAAAGCCCTACGAGTCCCAATTTCTCAACTTAATGCCAACGTCGTACGGTATATCTGTACCCTCTGTATTTTCTTTCGTAAACATTCTAAGAGGCTGAGGATGCCGATGATGAAGGGGCATTTCAAAATAAACTAAGGAGGCGAATGGATATCGTTCGTCTCCCGTTCTGGCCTAAAAATAAACATGGCTATTTATAACTCGCTCAAGAACTGGAAGAATCGGTTCTTTTTCGTGAGCGCGGGGGTGACCTGGCCCCTTGCGAAGGACTGGGCCAGGTGCCGGAGGTGTATACTAGGACGCCGTCTGTGGCGGAGACGGCGTCCTTAGAATGGTTAACCAAGCTGATTAAAGATAACCTCGCTGACTTCAAGAGAGACTTCTTGGTCTCTAGGGCAGAGACCAAAAAGGTGAACTGGAGACCGCTTTTCTCGGTTTAAAAGCCCATGCTGCCGGCGAGGATGATGCGGCCGGAGGACTCCAAGGGTCTGCTCATCCGTATCTGCCCCACAGATGAAGGTTTCATTGGCCCGTTGCCTAAGAAGGTGTTGGAAATGTCTTCCTCGCCGTCGTCTTGCCCCGATTACATCGCCGCCGGGATCTGCAGCGGCCCCGGTAGTACTATGGGCATGGAAAGGACCTTCAAAGACCTGCCAGTGGCCATGGGAGAAAATATCATCTTAGCGCAGCCCGCGTCGCAGGCAGCTTCTCGAGCGGTGCAGAGTCCTTCACGGAGCCCGCCTGTGAGCCAGTGGTGGAGGCACAAGAGCCATCCGTTGTCTCCCTAGTCATGCAGACTCCTGCTGTGGAGCCAATGGTGGAGTTTGATTCTCCGGCAGTTGGTGCAGAGGCTGTTGTCGAAGAGCCTGTGGTTGCTATGGACGACATTGATGAAAGGCTGTTGGATGAGATCTTGGAGGAGGCTGCCACCAGCTTGGCTCGAGAGGATGTTGCTCCTGGTCTACCGCCGCCAGGGCCAAGTCTAGAGGCTAGGCCCGAGAGGCCCGTGAGGAGAGTTTGGGAGGCATGATTCTTGGTAATGGCTTCCATGTACTTTCTCCTTTCCTGAATTTCTAACTTTTTCTCTGTTTATCTTTTGTGCAGTCGAGGAAGCTGGCTACCGCCATCATCAAGGCGGTGGAGCAGCGTGATTGGGTGATCGCCTAGCTGGATGCTAGGCTGGCTGTTTCGGGAGGAGAGCACCGTGAGGAGACTGCTGCCCTCGAGATTGTCCTGACGAGAGTGGAAACGAAGAACGCCAACTTGAAGGCTGAGGTTGTGGACTTGAAGGCCGAGATTGCCCGTTTGAAAGAAGAGGGTGATCAAGCCAAAACGCGCATCAATCGACTTGCTGGGCGAGTAGTAACCTTGGAGAACTACTTGAGTCTCTATATCCGCCCCCACGAGGTTGATGGCACGATGCACGCGCGACTGTTGGAGGGGGTCAACGTCAATCAGCGCATTGTGCGGTTGGTCAATCCCAGTTTCCCCGTTGACCTCATCAATCTAGCCAATAGAGCGACACAGCATAGAGACGACCTCGTGGGGAGCCCCGTGACAGTCAGGGGCCTTCGCTGCCCCCGTAGCCTCTTATGTTGTACATTTTTGGGACTTCCCTTGTACATAAGATGTAACTTGTAATACATTCAAAAGTAATAAAATGGAAGTTTTTTCAACTTTGTGTCCATTTGCCTTTACTGCTTTTGTGTTTGCACTCTTGTTACACTAAACGACCAACTTGGTTGGCCGGCTGCCATTGTTGTGCTGCCTAAGGAGTGAGGTCCTTAGGCTTCGCAGGCGGTTGTGGTAACCATCCTGGTAGCACTGCCCAAGTGCTGACTTGGGCGGCCAATGTGGAGAAGGATGCTTCTCCCTCCGACCGTCGCTGACTGATCACGCTATCTCCTCGTAGAGGAGGTCGTTACGTGTGCTGCACAAGCCCCCTAAGATTTTGACCGTTATCAGGCCACTTGGCCGACCAAGGTTTAGATACGACCGCTAATGGGCCGCCTGGATGACCAGTATTTAATACGACCGCTTTCGGGCAGCTCAAGTGACTGAAGTTCATATTAGATCGCTTGTGGGCCACCTGGAAGACTAGGGTTCAAATACGACCGCTAATAGGCCGTTTGAATGATCAAGCTTCATGTTCGACCGCTAATGGGCCGCCTAGATGACCAGGGTTTATTAACGAGAGGGTGAGGACCCTCCGACTTAGCGGCAGTCTAGATCGGGTAATCTGCAAAGCTAACACATATACATGCACATAGGAGGGGTAGGCAGTATGCTAAGTAAACACTTGTTTTGGTAAATTTAAAACAAGCAAGCGAATGCACATGCACACAATAATGAAAATGCGAACCTGCGCCTTCTAGTGGAAGAGCGTTTGAGGTGGATTGCGTTCCACGTTAGCGGAACCAGCTTCCCGTCCTAGCCCCGGAGCTTGTATGCTCCGTTTTGTAGGACGGCGAAAACGAGGAAAGGCCCTTCCCAATTAGGGGAGAGCTTATTGCGGCTGACCAGCTTGCTTGTGGCTTCGACGCCTCATAGGATCAGGTCTCCAACATTGAATCGTCATGCCTTAACCTTTTTGTTGTAGTATCGGGCAATCTGATATTGGTAGGCCGCTGTCCGTACTCTAGCGGCGACGCGAATTTCCTTTAACAAGTCTAGGTGCTCCCTAATTTTTTGAGAGTTAGCCAGTGGGTCGAAGGATTCCACCCTAAGATTTGGAAGCCCGATTTTGATCGAAATTACTGCCTCAGTCTCGTAACAGAGGCTGAAAGGCATCTCGCACGTTGGTTCCTTTGGAGTTGTTTGATAAGACCAGAGAACAGAGGGGAGCTCGTCCGCCCAGGAGCCCCCTGCGTCCTCCAGCTTAATTTTTAACTCGTGAAACTCATTCAGTTCATAACCTCCACCTGTCCATTTGCTTGGGGGTATACCATCGAAGTGTGGATCAGCCTGATGTAAAGGCTGGCGCAATACTTGGTGAAATGTTTTCCCGAGAATTGGGTCACGTTGTCGGTCACAACAACTTCGGGAACGCTGAATCTACAAATGATGTTCTGGCGGAGGGCGTTATGCTCCGTAATCTTTGCCAGTGGGACGGCCTCGACCCACTTGGTGAAGTAGTCGATGCCCACGATGATGAACTTCCACTGGCCCGTGGCAATAGGAAATGGGTCGAGAAGATCGAGCCCCTATTGCGTGAAGGGCCAAGGAGCCTGAAGGGTCTTCAGATCCGCAGATGGCTGGCGGTGAAGGTTGCTGTGAAGCTGGCAGCTTTCACATCTCTTCACAAATTCAAGTGCGTCCTTTTTCATCGAGGGACAGTAGTAGCCCTGGCGCATGACCTTGAAGGCTAAGTTTTCTTCACGAATGTGCGATCCGCAGATCCCGATGTGGACTTCGCCTAAAGTGTAGTCAGCCTCTTCGGGAGTTTGGCATCGGAGGTATGGGGTCATATAGCCACGGTGACATAGCCGTCCGTCAACCACAGCATACCAGCCAGCTGTCTTCCTGATCCGTTTGGCCTTCTCCGTGTCCTCTGGCAATGATCTGTCAGCCAGATAACTAAGGTAAGGTTTCATCTAGTTTTTTGCTTCGGAAATCTACATTGCCTCTTGTTTCTCGATGCTGGGAGCGTTTAGGATCTCCCACATGTCCCTCGAGTACTGTTTCAAATTTTCGGCTACAGCGGCTCTAGCCAGCTGGTCCGCCTTCCAGTTTTCAGTTCAGGGAACATGAACCAGGGTCAGCTTGTTGAAACCCTGGGCGGCCTCCATTACCTTTGCCAAGTACTTGGTCAGGTGAGTGTTGTTCGTCTCAAAACCTCCGTTAACCTAGTTAACGATCAGCTCGGAGTCACTTTAAACTGCCAGTCTCTTGGCAAAGCATTCATTGGCTAACCGCAATTCGACTAACAGGGCCTCGTACTCGACAATATAATTGGTTGCTGGAAAATTGAGCCTGAGGGAGTATTTCACTCCAAACCCGTCGGGCGTCATGATGACCACTCCAGCGCCACTGCCCATATCCATAGACGATCCGTCCATGTAGAGTATCTATTCCGGATATTCTGATTGGAAGGAGTGATCCACTACGTTATTCTGGTTGGCCTTCCTTCTACAGGGAGGCGTCAGTTGCCAAACTAGCTGAGATTGCTTCCCTCCATGGTGGTCAATGGCTTTCCAAGTTGCTCACCTTCCTTCTATGTATTTTACCGTTGGAGAGCTCCAATTAGTAAGAAATTGGAAAAATCTAGCGCCTTCCTTATGGGAAGGGCGTTGATTTTGTCAATATCCTTTTTAGGTACTAGTTGAGATCGTGGAAGGTGTTGAAAGAGTCGTTGCTGGATCGTAGGCTCAAGTGGGCCAGGTCCGTAAAAAGCCTTTTTGGGCCTGCCGCTATAGTACATCCGATCAATACTCGAGTTGACCGTCTGTACGCGAGTTGGCCGTCTGTTGAGGTCCGGACGGTTAATGTTGGTGTTCTTGGGTCTTCCAGGATTTGAGCATGTATCTCCTGTTGGGCCATTTTTAAGTTGACCGTCCAGTATGCCGTTTTGGGCCTCCGTTGACCTTGAACCAACTCATATTTCGGCGTACCCATCATATGACAAAGTTATGACTGAAATACTGGACTATTATCAGTTTCTTTCTGGATTACATGTATTTACTCTGATTGAATATTTTTCTTTTTTGTATTTTGTTTATGTATATGAACTTGTAAACTCCCAATCAGTTTTCTTTTGGCCTCTTATAATTTCTTCAAATGCTTTGGATTTAATTGATTTTATGTAAAAGAAATTAAATGTCTTTGATGCCGCCTAATTATTTGCATGTGAAATGCGTGAATACATATTAATTTATCATTAGCACTTGCATACCATGCAGTGGGGAAGAGAATGATACAAAATTCCATATATTTGTAGATTTAATACAAACTAAAGATAACAATACCCAAAGAAGTATGCTACAAACGAGATTTTTGGCAATTATTTCAAACCAACTTGCATTTTGTCAATCCCAAGGCAAAAATAATGTGAAAAATGAAACTCTAAAACGTTACTGGCTGCATATTTCTTTTAAAAAAAGAGTCATACTATTTTAATTTTATTCACAAAATTATCAATAAAATGTTATCATTATTACTGATGAATCCAGCAATCATAAACCCAAAGGGCCAGGCCCACAATCTAACATCATTCTTTCAAAATGAATAGTCCCACATTATTTTTAGTGGAATAGTGCTTCTCTAAATCCTACTATAAAAGTAAGTACCCTTAAACTTTAAAGGACAAGTTCAAAGAAGTTCAAAGAAGCTCCAAAAGCTCCACATGGCTCGGAGAAGGGCATAGTTGTTGCTAACCAATCTCCAACGAGAGCATATTGGCAGCCAAGAGGCCATCGGCCCTCTACCGCTAGGAAGCCGTCCGCTCTTCGCTAGCCAAGCGCCAGCAATGAGGCCCTCAGCTCTCCACCTAGAGGCCATTGGCCCTCTGCCAGCCGGGAGGTCCTCGGTCCTCCTCCTGTCCGAAGGCCATCGGCCCTCCGCAAGTAAGGAGGCCTTCAGCCCTCCACCCGGAGGCCATAGGCCCTTCGCCAGCAATGAGGCCTTTAGTTTTCCTCCCATCCGGAGGCCATCAGCCCTCTACCAGCAATGAGGTCCTTAACCCTCCTCTCGGCCGGAAGCCATCGGCCCTACGCCAGCCAGGAGGCCCTCACCCTCCGCCAGCCAGGAGGCCATCGACCCTGCGCTAGCTTGGAGGCCCTCACCATTCTGCTAGCCAAGAGGCCTTCAGTCCTCCTCTTGTCCGGAGGCTCTCAACCTTTCTCCCGCTAGGAAGCCTTCAGCCCTCCTCCCGTTCAAAGGCCATCGGCCCTCCTCTAAACACGGAGGCCCCTCGGCCCTCCTCCAGACAGGAGCCCCTCGGCCCTTCGTCCCAAGAGCCTTCTAGCCTGGAGCCACGAGCCCTCCATCCTAGAACCAGGAGCACTCTGTCCCGAAGGTAAGAGCCTTCCATCCCATGAGCCCTCCACCTCGGAACCACGAGACCTTCGTCCCGGAGACAGGACCCCTTCGTTTTGGAGCCAGGAGCCCCTTAGTCGGAGAAAGGAGCACTCTGTTTCGGAGCAACAAGCCCTGCGTCCTAGAGCCACGAGCCCTCCATTCTAGAGTTAGAAGTGTCCAAGAGTTAACTCTTCACTCAGATAACAAGAATGTTGACCCACCAGTGCAACTTAGTCCTTCTTCTCTAAACCGCGGGCTAACTTCTAAGCCGCTCCTCTATGGGCGCACCTCTAAGCTGCTCCTCTATGGGTACACCTCTAAGCCGCCCTCCGCGGGTGTACCTCTAAGCCGCCTCTCTACCGGGCGCACCTCTAAGGCGCCCTCCGCAAGCGCACCTCTAAATTGTTCCTCTGTTGGGCACATCCAAACCCTCAACCGCTATATACATATATACATTTATCACATCCTCCTAATATCTTTCTATTCTCTGAGAAAGATTTCTAATTTGACTATCAAAGAATATAAGGTGGAAATAATTTTCGTCATCCTCTGACCTCCTATTTGTAATTTGTAGTATACAGGTTCTAGATTAATAGTGTTAGAGACCGGACTCACTCCAATTCGACCCATAACGGAAGAATGGAATGCTTCCTAATTTGTACCACAACTAAAGAACCAAGGACGCATCATTGGCACTGTCTGTGAGAACGACTAAAAAGTCATTTCACCTCATAATAGCAAAACAAATACAGTCAATACTCATACTCCAACCAGCAAGTCGGCTGAAGATATCACCTCCTATGGCGACTACCCCTCATCGGGTAGCCATGCCAATAGGTGACCGATGCCAAGTGTACGGGTGCCGAGCACCCTCTTCTTGACCATTTGCACTCATCTGAAGATGCAATACTGATGACTCAGTCCTCTAGCTCTAGAATAGATGAAGAAGATCAACATCCCGAGCACGAGCTATTGCATCAACCGAAGGCAAAGTCACCCATGGCAATGACCCCCAGCAAGGTAGCCATGCAGAGGGATGATCAATCTCGAGTGCGCAAGCGCTTGCTGTCTAATCGAGTGCTCTGGACCTATTGTCCCCAGATCGTTTGCACCCGTTAGAAGATATAACACTGGGGACTTTACTGATCAGCTTTCAAGCAATCCGAGAAAGTCAGCATCCTCAGAGGATCAATCGGCCCGACGACCTCAGGACCTAGATGGCCCCCAGTACCTATCTCATCAGCCCAACAATCTCGGTATTCAGGAGGATCAGAGTGACGGGGCCCAATCTTGAAGAAATGATCGATTCGATAGCAGGAAAAATCAACGGACAAGCCACTGCCCGATCTACACTCACGAGTTGCCTCACTAAAGCGAAGAGCATAGCCCGCGAACACAGCAAGGCTAGTCCAAAGATGCCACACTGGGGGCTTCCCCTCCAACTTTTAGACCTCACGTGTCCAACCGAAGACATTGAGTTGGGGTGCTCCACCCTCCGACTCCTAAACCAACAAAGCGAACAAACACCTGTAGAAAATCTAGTGGCCTAACAACCTCGAGACCTAAGCAGTCATGAGCGGCATGGCATAGCGGCAACCAGAAGGCAAGCCAAGCCATAAAGTGCAGGTGAAGGCCCAAAGTGGCATGATCCACGACGCTCCAAATGTCGCCACGAGGCACTGATCTCAAACCCTGTAGGTTCGGTGAGGCGAACCCAACCGTTCAGAGAGTAGAGGCCACAAATGCAGGATGTCAGCTCGAGCAACCGTTCCCTTGTTCATGGGCCATCCTCGGCCTCAACGATTCTCCTGAGTAAGGCACACCAATTAGCAGGCTAATCCCGCCACAACTCGTTGCATAGTAGTAGACCTTGCAAAAGTTATGACAACACTGGTAATTGGTGCTCGACGTGCTCAACCTACCACCCATTGCAATGCAGATGCCAAGCGCTGCATTGGTCTGGGTCACCTGAGGCAGTATCAGCCGACAATAGAACCCGAACCACTAGCCAATAGGCTACCTAGTGCAGTAATAGCGTGCTACCCAACCAATTCATGGAAAAGGATAAAGTCCCATGGAGCATAGGGGCCATAGGCTAGATTGTCACGAGCCTGGGATATTACATAGGTTGCCTACCAAAGCGCCCTGACGACCCTCTAAAGCACTACACGCCAGGGCAGTGAGCCGGTCACAAAAGCACCATTCATGTGCCGACAACGATTCCACACCGAATCCAAGTAAATCTTGCATACACCAAACCGCTTGCTTGAATCATGTTTCCATTAATAGGATAGTAATATTATCTGCTCAGAGAGTGGTTACATAACACTACATAAAATCATGTGATCTAAATTGTCACTAAGTCGGTCAGATTTTTACCTACTCGTAATTAAATCCTGGTCATCTAGGCGGCTCATGAGCAGTTAAATTAAACTATGATCATTCAAGTGGCTCACGAGCGGTCGAATTAAACCCCAGTCATCTAGGCGACCCATGAGCGGTCAAATTAAACCTTAGTCATCTAAACGGCCCATAAGCAATCGAATTAAACTCCGGTCCCGCCACCTAGCAACCTATGTGCGGTCGAACTCAAAATCTCAGGAGGCTTTTCAGCATGCGTGCGGCGACCTCCTCCTGAATGAGAGAGCACCATAAGTCAATGACGTTCGGCTGACTAGGACCAGACGCATGAAAGTTACGACGTCCTCAAGTAGGACCAAGCATTGACGGTACATGCGGGTGACGGCCTAGGCTAACAAAAGACCAATAATGATAGCTTCAAAGCTTAGCCAGCAACCGCATCTTCTCAACACCACGACCTCCTTTTGGCAGGGGCAAGCACAACCAACCAGACGCATTCGTCAAAGCCAAAAGGCTTAGATGACAACCGCGTCTCCTCAGGACCACGATTTCCCTTCACGGGAACGATCAAAATCTAGCCCAAATCATCGCCAGTATCCCTGACACTCCACTAGAAAGCAAAGCGGCATCCTCGAAGAGGGAGCCACTAAGATCGAGATCCCAGGCTTGGCCGTGGCATGATATTGACCCATTTGCTCGACCCGAGAGCTAAAGGATCCCCAATTCCAGTGACTGAGTTCGCTGGGGTCTCCTCACTCCCAGTCCCATTGGCTAACTCGCCAACAGCAATGTACGACGAGAAGAACCCTTCTATGGAACGCAAGGTATATCCTATTGTCACAGCTTGGACGATCAACTATCTTAAAGTTAGTCGCTTCCCAACCTTTTGAAGCGTATCCTTACAGTAAGGAGATCTGATCTCAAGCCTATGATCTTCCCTCTGCACACTCTTGGATCTTGCCTAAGACTGGGATGGCTTGCGGCAAGAACCAGTCAACAAAGTTTTTCAGCTCCACACTACTCTCCGGATTCAAGCACTTCACGGGTCAATAAATCCAGTTAATAAAGATCTTTAGCTCAATGCTGCTCTCCGGATTTGAGCACTTTACCGGTCAACGGATCCGATCAACCAGCATTTTCATCTCTTCTCTACTCTCCGAATTCAAGCACTTCGCCTGTCAACGGATCCGGTCAACCAGTATTTTCGTCTCTACTTTGCTATCAAGATTAGAGCACTTTGATGGTTAACGGATCCGATTAACCAGTATTTTCATCTCCACTCTGCTATCCAGATTCGAGCACTTCATCGGTCAGTGAATTCAGTTAACCAGCATTTTCGTCTCTGCACTGCTCTTCAGATTTGAGCACATCACCGGTCAACGAATTCGATCAACCAATATTTTCGTCTCCGCTTTGCTCTCCGAATTCGAGCACTTTGCCAGTCAACGGATCTGGTCAACCAGCATTTTCGTCTATGCACTGCTCTCCGGATTCAAGCACTTTGCGGGTCAACGGATTCGATCAACTAGCATTTTCGTCTTCGCTTTGCTCTCCAGATTCGAGCACTTTACCGTTCAATGGATCCAGTTGTTCAGCATTTTCGTCTCCGCATTGCTCTGCGAATTCAAGAACTTTGCCGGTTAACGGATCCAATCAACCAATATTTTTGTCTCCACTCTGCTTTTCAGATTCGAGCACTTTGTCAGTCAATGGATCTGATCAACTAGCATTTTCGTCTCCACACTGCTCTCCGAATTCGAGCACTTTGCAGGTCAATGGATCCAGTCAAGTACCATTTTCATCTCCGCACTGCTCTCCGAATTCAAGCACTTTGCCGGTCAACGGATCTAATCAACCAGCATTTTTGTCTTCGGTTTGCTCCCCAAATTCGAGCACTTCACCGGTCAACGGATCTGGTCAACCAGCATTTCCATCTATGCACTGCTCTTCGGATTCAAGCACTTCACCGGTCAACGAATCCGATCAACCAACATTTTTGTCTTCGATTTGCTCTTCGGATTCGAGTACTTCACCGGTCAATGGATCTGATCAGCCAGCATTTTTGTATCTACACTGCTCTGCGAATTCAAGCACTTCACGGGTCAACGGATCCGGTCAACCAGTATTTTTATCTCCACTCTACTCTTCGGATTTGAGCACTTTGCTGGTCAATAAATCCAATCAACTAGCATTTTCGTCTCCACTTTGCTCTCCGGATTCGAGCATTTCGTCGGTCAATGGATTCAGTCAACCAGCATTTTCATCTCCGCACTTCTCTCCGGATTTGAACACTTTCCCGGTGAATGGATCCAGTCAACCAGCATTTTCATCTCCGCTCTGCTCTCCGGATTCGAGCACTTTGTCGGTCAATGGATCCAATCAACCAGCATTTCCGTATCTGCATTATTCTCCAAATTCGAGCACTTCGCCAGTCAACAGATCCGGTCAACCAGCATTTTTGTCTTCGCACTACTCTATGAATTTGAGGACTTCGCCAATTTACGGATCCGATCAACCAGCTTTTCCGTCTTTGCCTTGATCTCCGGATTCGAGTAATTTGGTCAATGAATCTGGTCAATTAGTTTTTTCGACTCTACAATGCTCTCTGGATTCGAGCGCATTGGTTAACAAAACTGGTCAGCCATATTTTCGGCTCTAATCTACTCTCCAGATCAAGCAATGCGGTCAACCGAGCTAGTCAACCTTCCATCCGGTTCCATCTTCTCTCCAGAGTCAAGCTTTCCAATCAATGAATCTAGGACAAACTTAATGGGACAATATGACCCGTCTCGTTCCATCATGAACATGTTGGAGGCCAAAAATTAGATCCATCGGTATAGGAGGCTAGTGATGGGTACAACAACCATTAGCCTAGGGGGCCAGGCTCACAGTAGACCCATAATCCAACATAATCCTTTCAAAATGAAGAGTCCCATATTACTTTTGGAGGAATAGTATATCTGTAAATCTCACTATAAAAGAAAGCACCCTTAAGTTTTGAAGGACAAGCTCAAAGAAGTTCGAAGAAACTCTAAAAGCTCCACATAACTCGGAGAAGGGTATAGTCGTTGCTAGCCAATCTCTAGCGAGAGCATATTGGCGGCCAGGAGGCCATTGGCCCTCCTCCAATCCAGAGGCCGCCCGCTCTCTGCCAACTAGGCACCAGCAAGGAGGCCCTCAACCCTCAACCTGGAGGCCATTGGCCTTTTGCTAGTTAGGAGGCCCTCAGTCCTCCTCCAGTCAGGAGGCCATCGGCCATCTGCTAGCAAGGAGGCCCTCAGCCCTCCACCTAGAGGCCATAGGCCCTCTGCCATCCAAGAGGCTTTCAGTCCCCCTCCCGTCCGGAGGCCATTGCCCTTGCGCCAACCAGGAGGCCCTCAGCCCTCCGCCAACCAAGATGCCGTCTGGAGGCTATCAGCCTTTTTGCCAGCCAGGAGGCCCTCAACCCTCCTCCAGCCAGGAGGCCTTCAGCCCTCCTCCCGTCTGGAAACCATCAGCCCTTCTCCTGTTCGGAGGCTCTCAACCTTTCCCCTGCTAGGAGGCCTTCAACCCTCCTCCCGTCTAGAAGCCATTAGCCCTCCTCTAGACCCGGAGGCCCTTTCGCCCACCTCCAGCCTGGAGGCCCTCCACCCTCCGTCCCAGGAGCCTTCCATCCTGGAGCCAGAGCACTCTCTCTCGGAGCTAGGAGCCTTCCGTTCTAGGAGCCCTCCCTCCCGGAACCATGAGACCTCCATCCTGGATACAGGAGCCTCCGTCTCAAAGCTAGGAGTCCCCCGGTCGAAGCAAGGAGCACTCCGTCTCGGAACCACGAGCCCTCCGTCCTGGAGCCACAAGTCCTCCATCTCGAAGTCAGAAGCTCGTTGTCCAAGAGTCAACCCTCCACTCAGATAAAAAGAATGTTGACCCACCCGTGCAGCTTAGTTTTTCTTCTCTAAACCACCCTCTGCGGGTGCACTTTTAAGCCATCCCTTTATTGGGCGCACCTCTAGGCTGCCCTTCGCGAGTGCACATCAAGGCCACCCTCGGCGGGTGCACAACTAGGCTATGCCTTTACCGGGCGCATCCAAACCCTCCACAGCTATATGCACATATGCATTGATCGCATCCTCCTAATATCTTTCTATTCTCTGAGAAAAATTTCTGACTTAAACGTCAGAGGATATACGGTAGAAGTAATTTTCACCGTCCTCTGACCTCCTATTTGTAGTTTGTGGTGTGTAGGTTCCAGGTTGATAACAACGGAGATCAAACTCGCTCCAATTCGACCCGTAGTGAAAGAATGGAAGGCTCCCTAATCCGTACCACAACTCGAAAATCAAAGACGTATCAATTACAAATAGAGACATGAAAGGCAGAAAAAAATATAAAAAAAATATGTACTTTTAGTTTTTAATTTCAAATTATATTATTGATTTTTTAGTCTACAATCTATTTTACACAAAAGAAATTCGCGTCATACATTAGTTCACATTTACATAACTCAGTACAACTCGGCACAACCTGTCAGATACCGTCAACAAGGTAGGATTGATTTTCTTATTCAACAAACTTATTTTTGACGAATAATTTAGGATTTTCGTAATGCACACTAAGAGATAAAATGGTGCAAATTCTTAGGCAGTAATAAATTTTGCCATCAGAGTTGAATTAACTAGGAAGTTGGAATGCAAAAGAAGTACAGATTACAAATTAGGGTTCCACCATCACAACAGATTTTTGAATAAATATATACAATATTACTCTTCTAACCTTCGGAATGCACTGAGCCTCATCCATCTTATTACTTTTATTTATTTAACCTAAAAATTAAAAAAAATAATATTTGAGTAAGTATTTTTTTGATTTAATAAAATATACTTGAATCTAATGTTCACAATCTAAACTTGAATTTGCATACGTACCTCCTATGAATACCAAGATCATTTGACTTAATCTTTTATTTTTCTGGGTGTTTCGCTATTGTGAGTAATAAGATAATCACAAAATTGATGAACCAACAGTAATTGCATACAAAATCATCAGAATTTTTTCTAACCAAAATGAGAATAATCTGTAATATCTCAAATCTCTATTTGAATTATTTTAAT
>JAODPA010145395.1:0-15463 GCA_025585075.1 Nepenthes mirabilis
ATATATATTGATTATTAATAGTGACAAAAATATATTTGTCACTAATTTTTTGTCACAAAATATTATTTTTCTTGTAGTGAGTGGACAAGATTTACCTAGAGATTCAGCATTTTGTGGGAGAAGCAGACCAGTGGTGAAGAATGCTTAAATGGCAGCATGGCACTACAGTCAAGGACATTACATGGGAGGATTTCTAACAACGCTTTTTTGACAAATACTTTCTTTCTTGTGTTTAGGCGACTAAGCAAGCAATGTTTTTTGACCGTTGTACTGGGAGACAAACATTTTATGAATCTTTCACGTTTTGCTCATTTTCTCATATCCAACGAAGAGAGAAAGGCGAGATAACCTCCAGAAGGTCTAGCAGGCGTGATTTAGATACAACTAATTTCCTTTGGCCATGTTGAGTATGGTGCGGTGCTCGAGTATACCACGATGATTGAGTGGGTAATGATCAGACGAGTACAGATTTAGCTAGCTTATCAGGTTCGATCTGGAGGCAGTGCCACACACGATGGGTATCACAACAAATTACAGCGGGATTGTTTTAACAAGCATAGAAAGAATGGGAGGATTTGGAGAGAAGCCCTAATGTTTCATATGAAAGAAATGTAATGTGTAAGTTTCAAATTAAAATTTTGAATATAATTAATTAAATTAAGAAAAGAAAAATTTTAAAATTAAATGAAGAATTGGGTCAAAATCAATTTTAAATTGGATCACATCGAATTGAATGATGCCTAAACAATACTCAACAAGCGCACTTACGTGTTTTAGGTAGAATGGTCACGCCTAAATGATGCATGATTGGCGCTTCAGTACACTTTTGGCATATTACTCAAGCTAGATGTGTATCCCATAGACTCTCATACACACTTTTGGCAGATTATCAGTGCCTGACATCACATTCTAAAATCTAATTCCGTCATTAATAATTAACAACATTAATACATTAACAATCATCAACCCAAATAATGGTGGATGTGAGTTTCATATCGATATCTCGATGATACGTGCACGGCGATGACGGCACCGACAAGTGAGGAACGACGGCGCAATCAACGAAGTCGGCCGAGGAGGGGAGTTCGGCAGAGGACGTTTGTGTCAGACAAGCAAGGAGGAGAGAAGAGGAAAACGAGGGAGGAGGAGGGGAAAAGCAGGGAGGGGGAAGTTTTAGATAGACAAAGAGAGAGAGCAAAGGAAAAGGAGAAAAGAGTGCACAGAGAAGGAATAGGAAAATATTCATTATTTTTGTAAGTAACCGTAGCCAACCTTTATATACAGTATTGGCCTTGGTAAGTAATAATAGTAAGCTTAACAGAATCCTCACGTGCAAGAGCAACAGTAGTGAAACAGAAAAACAGACTAGCAAATATATGCATGTGCACAGTTACTAAATTAAGTGTAATATCTGAATTTAAGGGGAATCCAAGTGGCTGGGGTACAGCGCCGAACGGCAGCTTCCAAAGTCCCAGTGGTAGCAGTGGCAGATTTAGAAGCGAATTCAATAAGCCCCGTAACATTGCCCCGCCATTCAAAACAACCTTGTTCTCAAGGTTGTACGATGAAAAATTCTGATAATTTTGGCGATCCTTTCGGAATTGATACCATAAATCAGACTGCAGTGGGTTGCTTAGTGGTCTGCCAGTGCCCCACCCTAGCCCATACTTCCGGCTCTTGAAGGTCCAATTGGGTCTCCCAACTTGAGCCACCACCATAGCAACAATCTCAGTTTGGCCACCTTGGAAAAGAACTTTAATTACCAGATAGTAAGGCTTTTTGCTGGACTCCTCCATGCGCACAGCTCGGTACTTTCCTTTGTTCTCACAGGGTACCCATTTATACTCTATGCCGACAATTCCAAGTTTCAAAGGGGTTTGGTCCATGCCATAGTTGACGATGGCCCTCAAAATTCTGCTGCTTAGGACCAAGTCCGTGCTGCTAATCAGGGTGAGAGCAGTCAATACTACCTTGGTCCCTATTTTACTACAGAGAGCCCTGTTTTTATACCTTGTCTGGAAACAAGCACCAGAACCAGCACCGCCCTGATAAAGAGAAGATACAACAACAACAAGGTGTCCTCCATGGAAGCCCAAAGCCAAGGGACTGTACCCACATGCTCCAGCGTTGAGTGCCGCCAAACCGTGTAGCCGGCGGAGAAAACTGGAGTGGCTGAAATTGTGGGGCAGTGTAAGCTGCATTGAAGAGTAAACCGGCACAGTAGTTTCGATGGTGGTTGTAGGTGCAATCCTTTGGTATGGGGCCTTGCTATGCCACATTAGGACATAAGGAGCTGCTCCTGTAGTTGGGAACCTCTCTGGTTGTTATAGGGCCACTAAGCCATCACTAACTACAGATAAGAGGATAGGCCCCATTGCAGTTGGAACCATTTGCTGACAAGATGCAAGCCATTTGTGGCCCTTGTTGAGGAAGGCCTTAATCCTTGTTGCGGTACTTTTCCTGAATCCGAGGATCTGATGTATCCGGGGGAAACACCTATGTGTTTCTCGAGTATAATTTTCCCAGATAATGAGGAAAACAACCCCTTCTGTCATTTGAAAATTTATCCAGGTGACAGCATCAATGAAGTACTCCCAGCCTTTCTTAGCGGTACGTGGCAATGCGGCTCTTGACAACGAACAATAAAACACCCGTAACACCCCATTTCTCCAAATTCCCATGGGAATGACTAGAACAACCCATATTTTGTGGAAGTTTCTTGAATATATTTACAAGACTGGAAAGAAGCTAAGCACTTTCTGGAATAGAGAAAGCAAAGCCCATTGCTTGGGTTAAATTACAACCTGTCTTGCTGTAGTCATCTACCTGGTGGTAGGGATCGTAGCTTCTGGGCACTCCCAGCTTACCAAGCAAGTGATCCAGCCTTGAATGTTCCAGCATGCATTCATAGAAATATAATTCGCCTATACTCTGGGAAGTCTTTGAAGCACCATTTGATGAAAGTGCAAGATTTGCTGAATTGGCTTGTCGATTCACATAATGCATCTCATAGCTTATCATCGGACCCTTGGAGCACAGATCCACACCCCTTGGGATAGAATGGTGCTGTGGCTGAAAATTTGAAGTGGAAAGAGAATCCATAGAATTAAAGTAGAATGAAAAGAGTGGATGAAACTTTTCAACGCAAGCCTTAACAACTTTCTGTCCAACTATACCATCAAGCATGGTAGCCGTGGGGTTCAAAACAGCCCCTGCACTCCAGAGGAAGTGTCGAAGTAGATTGTGGTCACTCTTTCCAAACATTCGATCACCTTTTCTTCGTCTGTACTTAAATTGCAAAATAAAATCATGCAAAGGAAACGTCAACTGCAACACCATCGGCTGCTTCACTTGCGTGATGTTACCACCCCTCTCATATGGACTATTATCAGTAGTATCTTCAGCAAGAATAAAAGAGCAATAAATTGTTAAAGTAAAAGCACTCACAAAATTGTTCAATCCTGGCATCGTATGAGCAGAAGCAAGGGCAAGAGTTTTGCCCAGGCCATTGTCTGACAATACCAAATTACTGGACAGTTCCCGTAAATACACAAATCCACAAATCTACAGAAACAAGAGTTGTCACTGACTCCACCGGACGAACAAAGGAAGCGTTCTCAACCAGTTCAGCACTTTCGGTGTTCTGCTCGGAGATGAAGACGGATTCGGATTTGGATTTTGGTGGAGGATGAGAATCAACCGGGGTCGAAGCTTGGAAATGGGAG
This sequence comes from Nepenthes mirabilis, assembly GCA_025585075.1. Classification (NCBI taxonomy): domain Eukaryota; kingdom Viridiplantae; phylum Streptophyta; class Magnoliopsida; order Caryophyllales; family Nepenthaceae; genus Nepenthes; species Nepenthes mirabilis. The sequence continues at coordinate 3,726 of JAODPA010145395.1, forward strand.
GGCAACTGGTGTTTTCGTTTGATTCGGTGTAGGGATTGAGGAATTTCAGTAAGAAATTTCTGAAATGGCACTATGGTGGAAATAGAGTTGGTAAGGCGATAGGCCTGTGGTTGTACGGATGCAAAGAAGGAAGCCATTTCCGGTTGAGGAATGGGAAGATGAAGAAGGGTGGTGGCGTCTGGTGGGGTTGGTGACATTCTAAGAGAGGTTGGAATTGAAGTTTGCAGTTGCGATTGCGGAAGTAGTGATGGAGGATGAACAGTAACAGATGGGGAAGCCACAAGTGAGGGAGGATTTACTGACCAGTTCTGCTCGATTCGGTTGAGCGATCGACTGATTTCAGCAAGGGAGTGAGAGATTTGTGCTCTGGTGGAAGCTTGGGCAACAATGGCATCTGTGTGTTGTTGGACGGTAACCTGCACCTTCTTCAACTCCGTCGACAACTTTGCGATGGAAGCGTCAAGTGCGTGTTCTTCTGTTGCGAGTGCCATTTCCTCTGCCTAGTCTCAATGAAAGCACCTTTGATACGTGCACGGCGATGACGGCACCGACAAGTGAGGAACGACGGCGCAATCAGCGAAGTCGGCCGAGGAGAGGAGTTCGGCAAAGGACGTTTGTGTCAGACAAGCAAGGAGGAGAGAAGAGGAAAACGAGGGAGGAGGAGAAGGGGAAAAGCAGGGAGGGGAAAGTTTCAGACAGAAAGAGAGAGAGGGAGAGAACAATGGAAAAGGGGAAAAGAGTGCACAGAGAAGGAATACGAAAATATTCATTATTTTTGTAAGTAACTGTAGCCAACCTTTACATACAATATTGGCCTTGGTAAGTAACAATAGTAAGCTTAACAGAATCCCCACGTGCAAGAGCAACAGTAGTAAAACAGAAAAATAGACTAGCAAATATATGCATGTGCACAGTTGCTAACTTAAGTATAATATCTGAATTTAAGGGGAACCAAGTGGCCGGGATACAGCGCCGGACGGCAGCTTCTAAAGTCCCGGTGGTAGCAGTGGCAGATTTAGAGGCGAATTCAATAAGCCCCGTAACACTCGATCAACTAAAATAAAAATAATATAACATAACCACAGGATTGAAAATTATCACGTCATTAGGTGGCTAGAATATCAACCATACCATTATATTGGACTATATATAAAAAAATCATGTCTAAATCAAAACAAGAGTAATTGAACAACCATAATTGAAAGCCAATATCAATATCATATTTTATAAATCATCGTTTGAATATTATAATCATTCTGATTTACTGTCTAGAAATTAAAATATATCATCGACAACAACATTTCTAATCCTAGTCTATTTGGGTGTCTCTTCCTTCGATCTTACTTATCCTGCAAGTATCTGAGTCACTAATCTAAAAGAGTTAGTGAAAAATAAAAATAAAAGTAAGTTAAGAGTTCAGTAGTAAACTGGGTACTCAACGGAGAAAAATGAGAATATTTGGAGAGGCGATCTACCACTACCAGAACCACAGTTTTCCCATTTGAATGAGGAAAATGAGTTATGAAATTCATGGAAACTAATTCCTAAATTTTACCTGGGATGGGAAATGGCTGTAACAAGCCTTGAGGTGCTATCATGAGGGGCTTGACTTGCTAGCATATGGAGCAATGTTGAACGAGCTTGCGGATGTCCTTGCGCATTTGGAGCCAGTAGAAAATATGGGCAATTCAGGTGAACGTGCGTTGGAAGCCCACATGACCTCCTGTGGGAGAATTATGATATTCTTGTATAATAAGGTCCCGTAGGGCCTATTCTATTGGTACTAGAATTTTGGATCGGTAGAAGATGAGTCCATCCTTCACAGAATAATCAGCATGGGTACCTGGCTGATTTTGAATGGAAGAGATGAGGTTGATAGAAGTAGAGTTACACTTGTGAAAGTGTCGAAGGGCCTCCAGCAGTGCCAACACTGGTCGAGAGGCAACCCGTAGGGCATGGCAAGATATTTCTTGCCATCGAGACAGGGCATCCGCAAGTCCGTTCTTCTTTCCAGGTCGGTATATGATGTCAAAATCGTAGCCTAATAGCTTGGTGGTCCAGCATTGTTGGTCCGAAGTGTGAATAGTCTGCGCTAATAGAGCTTTAAGGGGCTAGTGATCTGTTTGTATAGTAAACTTGGACCCCAGAAGATAGGTGCACCATTTTCTAATGGCCTCCACGATAGCGCAAAGTTCCCAGACATAAGTGGAGGAGTTCTGCAGCCGAGAGGAGAGTTGTTTGCTATAGAATGCGATTGGATGGCCTGTTTGCATCAGGATTGCTCCTACTCCGGTGCCGAAGGCATCAGTGTGTATGGTGAAGGGCTGAGTGAAATCTGGTAGAGCCAAAATCGGTGTGGAGGTAAGGGCAGCCTTGAGAGTCTGGAAAGCTACATCTGCTACCAAATTCCAAACAAATGCAGACTTCCGTAACAATTGACTGAGAGGAGAGGCAATTTGTGCATAACGGGCCACAAATTGGCGGTAATGACCAGATAGCCCCAGGAATCCGTGAAGCTGCCTGACATTCTCCAGCGTTGGCCATTTTTGGACTGCTTCGATCTTAGTTGGGTCTACGGTTACTCCTTGGTCAGTCACAACATGTCCCAGGTAGGCTATGGATGAGCACCCAAATTCATATTTGGATGGTTTGGCATAAAAGGAGTTGTCCCGCAGTATTTGAAGGGCGAACTGAAGATGCCGCAGATGATGGTCCCAGGAAGGACTATAGACTAGAATGTCATCGAAAAATACCAGGATGAATTTTTGGAGGACGGGCCGAAATATTGCATTCATTTCTACCTGAAACGTAGAAGGGGCATTGGAAAGACCAAATGGCATGATTAGGAATTCGTAATGGCCTTCGTGAGCTCGGAAAGCCGTCTTATGTATATCCTCTGGGATAACTCTCATCTGGTGATATCCCGCTTGTAAATCCAACTTTGAGAAAACCTTCACGCTGTGGAGTTCATCCAGCAGTTCATCGACAGTCGGAAGACGGATGTAAAGACCGCAATTCCGAAAACCAGGAACATAATTCTGGATGACTTATGTAATTCAGATTATGATGGAATTAATCCAAAATAGTCTTTGAGAAATATACTAACCCCCTATGTCTTAGTTTTCTTGCATACTCAAGCCCGATTTCTTTAATTTAAGTTTTACACCTAAAAGCCAGGAATTCATTCGGGATGTGTTAGGCAATTCGGATTTTGAGGTAAATAATCTCAATTGATCATTGACAGGTAGACTAACTTCCCATATTGTCATTTCCCAAAACCCTGACACCCGATCTTTTAAATTTCTATTCAAACCCGAAAGCCAGGGATGTGAATCGGAAGATGATAAGAAATTCAATTCGGGACAAAATTAATATTAGACGATCTTTAGTGTCTATACTAAACTTCCATGTCCTAAATTTCCACAAACACATATCCAAACACCTTGAAATAAATCCTTCAAAATAATTGGCAAAATGGGAAAAATTCAACAACCAAGGGGGCCTTATACTTAGCTGAATCCTAAGAATTCAACATGAAATTTGTTACAGCACAAAATAGAAGCCCAATTCAGCAAGGAGGGGTCCATGTTAGCCTCATTTCACCACCCAATTAACATGATATATATATTTTTTTAGTAAATGATATACAGCTGTCTGCTTCCCTAATATTTGGACTATTAAATTAGGGGAAGGGTATGGTGGCAGCAGCCTGCTTGGGACAGCAGGCAGCAGCCTACTAGGGATAGCAGCTGCTTTAATAAAGAAGAGTCAGGAGCAAACGTGGGAAGAGGAGGAATAAACAGCAAGGATGATGTGGCAAGACTTGATGACTCAGCCACTTAATTCTAACACTATAAGAAACGTGTGAGTAAGAAAGAAGAAGAAAAGAGAGGAAAACGTGGGAGAAAAAAAAGAGGACGGCAAAAGGAAAACAGAAGGGAAAATAAGGGAAGCAAAAGAAAGAGCAAAGCTGGGAATCAAGGACAACAAAGGGTTAGCTGAATATTTTGGCAAGTGTACTTCGACCCTTTCCTTAATTTTTGAGCAATTTTTGGCTAATTTCTCTTAAGTATTGTTGATCCAATACTTGCATATACTTCCTTAGTTTTCATAAATTCATGAGGAGTTGTAAGAAAAAAATTAAAAATGGGTGAACCGGCCCTGGACACATGATAGTGTCCAAAATCGGGTTCTGCTGTGGCAATTCCTGATGTTTGCTTCATATCAACCACTAAATGGCCGAATTATCCAACGACCGAAACTGGTCAAATGATCCTTATTTAATGAAGTAAAAGTGAAAAAAAATGAGCTTCTGAAGAGTTCAAGAAGGGGTTCAAAATTAGACCCAAACTCGGCTGCAGAATCGGCTTACTAGTTCTGCTGATGCTGAAATTTCAGTTTCTGAAATGTAGCCAAATATGCTCCAAAATGGATTGATCCGGAATCCAACCCGACTCAATTTGCTAGTATTAGGTGTGGACTGTCACCATGTAAACCGGCGGCCCACGAAAATATGGGTCGGATACTGAACCGGACCCATGAACAGCAAGGGTCTTACTGAACTGCTTCTTTGAGCAGTTGGGGAAATAGTTTTAAATAAAATACTCCCTGAACCCAAAATGGGCCAAATCAGCGCCAGCAGTTAGCTAAGGCCTTGGAGGTGATATTCAAGTATCACATCATAAAAATAGGATCAAAATTTTATATGATTCGGACCCTCAAAGTTGGAACAAAATCTGTCTGCATCAGCTGATGCTGATGCAAAATCTGTTCTAGGAATTTAGTCTAAACCAGTCAATATTTTGACTTGGACCGGCCCTAAACCAAATTCTCAAACTTAAGTCCCTTGGCTACAAGAGGAAGCCCAGAATCGATCAAAAATAGGCCCGATTGAACCATAAAAAAATTAGGGAAGCAGAACTATCCTAGACAGTTCTGCTGAAACCCGAATGGGCAGTCTGTGTTGGCAGACTGAACCGGCCACCATCCGATCACCAAACCTGCTCAAATTTTGGTACGAAATAGCTAAGACCCATGTTCATGTTGTGTAAAAATATCTCATGAAAATGGGCTATATCACTCAGTGAACCGGTCCCTCAAAGTCTTTCCCGAACCGGTTCAGCTTAAATGGTAATTTGAGCCCTTTATTAAAAAGGGTCGAACCGGGCCCAAATTTGACTAAAATTTGACCGACCCAATGACCAATAGACCTAAGAAGGATATTGGGATACTTATAAAAAACTTCAGGCGCAAAATAATTATGAAACCTAGTCCCAAGCCCTAACCGAACCGATTCACATGAACCGGAAAATTTTCGGAATATGAATAAAATATTCATGACCTTCCCTGACTTGACTTACTAACATCAATAAGTATTGAATTAAATTATTTAAACTCCAGTAAATTAATTGGCCACCAAGTAGATTGAAAGACACTAAGTATGGAATAAAGTTTCATATGCATTTTTCTGCATGTTCAAGGCCTATGAAATATTATATTTGGATATCGTTTGTTATGTTAAACTATATTCATGAAAGTTTGGAAGGGACTCTATGAAAATATGAAAACATTCAGTTACGTCCAATGACGTTCAGTTAAGTTATGTTAAAGTTCGGTTATATGAGATCCCTTTAAAGTTGAAAAAGAAAAATTGGATCATGGATCTTTTTTTAGATGGTGATATTCCCCCGCTTGCCTTACGATATTACAGTAAAAAATTAAAGAATTGCTTTTATACGGTCCGTCCGTTTTGACCCCGTCTACCGGGATTATAGGTAGTACCGCCCGCCTCGGGGTGTAAGAAGGAGGACAAGAATTTGATTGTGGAATTAAGCACAATCCCGATTGTGGAAGTAAGCACAATCTATCCTATTATTAGGATATTTGACTTAGATTGTGTGGGTTAATATAATCCTTTCTTCGATTTATCTACTCTGTTAGCTAGTGAGGCCCACTAACCCTGATCCCTAAAGATAAGAAAAAATAAATACAATCAATAAAAGTTGAGAAATAAAAAAAGGTAAATGCATTGCATTTCATGTATTTACTCCTATTTATATATGTTAATATATCTTCTGTATAAAATGCATTCCTTTGTATGTCATGTACATTACTGAGCATTTGGCTCACTCGCTTGCTATTTTCACTTCCCTTCAGACGAGTCTCGAGAAATGATGAAGGACGAACAAGATTAGGAAAGAAGTTGAGGTGGCCATAATTTTATTATGACACATATGTTGTACTTGGGATGATGAAAAGAAAAAAAAATATGTGTACTGTATAAAGTTGTATCTTAGACATGTTGTATTTTGATGATAATGGAATTGCTTTCGTAATGATATAGAATATATGCTTCCGTAAGATTTAAATTCTTATGGATGTTTAGTAAGCATCTTCCTTAATTTAGACTAATATCATGAATAAATAATATGATATTAGAGTCAGTATAAATTATGGCTAATGTTAGGATCCTGTCTATGATAATAATAATATTAATGATAAGTACAATGACGTATGACGTGGGATGTCACAAGGGAACCGGTCCTTCACTGTTATTGCATTCAGTACTCAGTAATCAACACAAAAATGCCAGTTGCCATCTTTCTTCTTTAACAGCTGAATAGGGGATGAGAAAGGACTTGTGCTCGGCTGGATGATTCCTTCTTCTAGCATATCATGGATCAGTTTCTCTATTTCAGTTTTTTTGGAAATGAGGGTAGCAGTATGACTTCACGTTTACTGGGGAGGAATTTGGTTGGAAAGGAATGCGGTGATCTGTTGTGCGGTGAGGGGGTAATCCATGTGGGATGGAGAAAACATTAATAAAAGATAGGAGGAGAGAATGTAGAGAGTTAACCTGTTCCATAGTAAGTTGTGGAGGGAACTTAAATTTAGGGGAAGCATCCAGTGAAATGTCAACCAGCAGTTCTCCGAAAGCCTTCTGCACTGTGAATTGAAAATATGTGGCAACTGACTTGGTGAATTCCCCCCTCGCAATTAGCCTAGTGTCATGGTGGCCTTAGGTAGTCCATGTAATGTGATCGAGTGACTCTCATGCTCAAAACTCATCCACAGTGCCTTGTAGTCAAAAAGCACCGGTCCAATTGATGCTAACCACTGAACTCCAAACACTATTTCAGCACCATATATTGGTAGCAGATAGAGGTCGACTCTAAACTTGGATTTCCCTAGGGTAGCCAGGACATTGGTGCACAATCCCTCACAGTGAAGGGAATTACCATTCCCTACCATGACGTTGAGGTGTTGGGAGGGCTCAATTGGCAGCCCCAAATATTTGGCCATGCGTGTTTGGAAGAAATTATAAGTGGAACCACTGTCCACCAAAATAACGACAGGATGACCCATGATAAACCCTTGCAACCGTAGGGTGGAGGGGACAAAGTGGCCCTCTAGTGCATGAAGAGAAATATTTGGGGCATGATCAGGTACCGGGCAAAGGGGTTCTACTTCCAGGCTAGGATAGGATGAGAAGTCTCCTTCTACTATGATAGTCTCCGAAGTAGCCGCTATCATCGTATCCAAGCTGTCTTCCTCCACCAATATACATAAAAATTGTGGAGGTTCACACTTATGGCTCGGTGTAAATCGTTAATCACAATTAAAGCACAGCCCCTTTTCCCGCCGAGCTGCCATCTCTGCCGGTGCGAGTCGTTTGATGGGCAATCTATTTGGTGCACTTAATGGCAGTAACGTTTTGGGCGAAGGTTGAGGGAAATTGGTTGGAGGTTTGGTCATTGGTGGACAATGGTGCAGAGAGCGGCTGCTAACCAGTTTCTCCTCTACCAGCTTAGCCATGTCGATGGCCTCTGATAACGTCTGTTGTTTCAACAATAGTAACTATTCGGATGTCATCCCGTAACTCAGAGAGGAAGCATTTCAGAAGATTGGTGATAGAGAGCCCAGTAGTTCGACTGGAAGTAGCTTCGAATTTTGTCATATATGCCGAAACTGAAGTAGTTTGACAAAGCTTATAAAGAGTGGTTTCATGATTTAAATAGGAAGAAGGACCAAACCTCAATTTAAGATCTCTGGAGAATACATCCCATGTCGATAATTGGCGAGTGGCGTACATCCATTGAAAAAATTAGAGAGCAGGCCCAGCCATGTAAAATGCAGCAATGGTAAGTTTCTGATCCGCTAGGATAAAATGATACAGAAAGAAGCGCTCAATCTGAAACAACCATCCCACCACATTTTTGCCAGTGAAGAAGGGAACCTCGAGTTTGGGCAATCAAATCTTAGAGGAGTTGAAGGCGTCCAATTGTGGGTTCGAAAGGAGGGGTAGGGGTACGGTTTGAGGGGTGGAGGTGGAGGAAACCGAGGGAGGTACTGGAATTGTGGGAGGAGTAGGCAATAAAGGGGGGTTAGATGGGAAAAAAGAGTGGCGTTCAAGTCGGGTTAGGGATTGACGGATATCAATGAAAGATTGTTGGAACTCACTGAGGGCTTGCTGAATCTGGTCGGTAGTCGTCAATTGGGGGGTGAATCGCTCGGAATGGTGTTGTACTGCTACGACGACCTCCTTGACTTCCTATACAACACCCGTGATGGCTTCTTCTAGAGCCTTGTACCGTGTGGTCATTCCCTCTGCCATTATCTCAATGAAAGCACCAAAAATAATACGTTTAGCAACGACGACACAGCATCTGGCGAATTCCTAGCACACGGGTAGGGGAGAACTGACAGAGGGAAGGGAGAATGAGAAGGGAAAAGGAAGACAGAGAGGGAGTCGAGAGGAAGAGAAGAAGGGATAGAGTAGAAAGAAGCAGTTTGTATTTCTACCTCCTCCTGTCAATACACGTTAACTATATATGCACAGTAAGGGTAAAATAGAATACGTATGTAAGCACATGGCCACTGCAGGACCAAAACAGAAATAGAATATGGGTAGCAAACTAAAAAGAAATAGAATAATGAAAAAGAAAAATATCAGTAATCAGTGGGAGCCTCATGGATCCAACATCCCATATCAAACCCGGATATAATCTCGCAATCTCAGAGGCGCCTGAGTGACCCGAGTGCTCTTTCGGACTGGCGTAGCGTCACTATTAATCTGGCCGGTAATAGAATCCCATAACTACTTATTTCCTATGTGTTCTCTCACACAATTTGGCCCAGGATTTGTCTTCGTTCTGGTTGTTATTGGTCAATTGAGTATTGGTCAGTGGGGATCAATTGGGCTAGAATTGTATGGAACGGGAAGAATATGATGTCGACTATTTTCAAGGTGATGTTAGCAGCTTTGGTGCACTATATCTGGCTTGTGCAGAGCAATACTATCTATAAAACGGAGCGAATTCCTAATCCTATTCAGGTGGAGAAACTTAACTTCCAAATGGTTCGTGAAAAGATTATTTCCATAGCCTTTGCCTTGACGGATCAATATTGTTCTTTTCATTAGGCATCGGGGTATCCCTCTTGTTCTTGGGGGTTAGATGCTTCTTTCCTTCCTGTGTTGGGATTGTTGGACGGTATGTTTGTTAGAAATTTATGTGGCTAAAACAACCACAAAAGCGGAATTTAGAATCGGTTCTTATACCTCCGGCCATTTGGTGCTTTGTTTTCGGACTTGTGATTCAGACCAGCTCCGTACTTCTGGACACTCCTTCACTCGTTTAGATGGTGTATTGCTTGAGTTGGGTGCCAGGGACAAAGCCAGAAAGCTCAATTATAGGCGAAACTATCACCCGCCTCAACCGAACGTTTTGTACTCAAACCGGCCAAAATTGATTAATTGACTTAATGAGAGAGTTATCACCACTTAATGGACCACAAATACTTCAACAATTAAGTGAGTTAAACACCAAATGGTTACAAATCTATCGAGGAAGACGAAGAGGATGAAACCCTTCTGTCCCTCGAAATCGGCTTCAAAAACCGTTCGCGGCTCGAGTGGCTTGCGGCTTGATCGGCTCAAGGCCGGCTCAGCATTTGGGCTGAAGCCCATATTCTCTCACTTGGTCCTTATTTAACTTGATGTGATAACTAAATTCATCAATTTTTAAACTTTAAGAAATAAATATATGAATCATGGCGATAAGTCCTCTAATAATGAGTAATATCTTTCATGTATTACAATATATTAATTTTTCAAGTCATTCGGTAACTTTACTTTATGAATAAACCCTATATTTATTCTTTATCTAACTTAATGATATTCTCAAATTAATTAATGTGTACACAATTTTGAGAAATATCCCAACAATAAAATAGGAATTTACAATATCATTGTCCATACAATAAAAATTATAAAATGGAACTCAATCCCATTTCAATTACAAGATCCTTGAACCTTAATGGTGGCATGCCTTTTTTTAAAGGATCAGCGATCATTAATTCAGTGTTGATATGCTCAATACCAATTTTTTTTCCTTTAATGCTCTCCTTTATGGCTAAAAATTGAATGTCGATGTGTTTACTTCGACTGCTACTTTTATTATTTTTAGTCAGGAAAACAGCAGCTAAATTATCGTAAAATATCTTTAATGGCCTTGAGATGGAATCAACCACTCTAAGCCTAGACATGAAATTCATCATCCATACACCATGCTTTGTAGCCTCGAAACAAGCAACGAATTCGACCTTCATAGTGAAAGTAGCAATCAAAGTTTACTTTACACTCCGCCAGGATACAGCTCCACCGATAAATTAAAATATGTAACCGGATGTTGATTTACGTGAATCAACACATCCAGCAAAATTTGAATCGGAGTAGCCCAATACTTCCAAATCGTCGGTCCGTTTATATGTAAGCATGTAGTCTTTGATACCTTAAAGATACCACATGACTTTCTTGGCAGCTTTTCAGTATTCGATTCCTAAATTACTCTGAAATCTTTCCAATATTCCAACTGCAAATGCCATGTCAGGTCTTATACATACCTGAGTATACATCAAACTTTCAACAACGGAAGGATACGGAATGTTCTTGATCTGTTCCCGTTCCAAATCGTTTTTCGGGCATTGGCTCAAATTGAGCCTATCACCCTTCACAATGGGTACTACACTTGGTGAACAATCTTTCATCCAAAATCTCTCTAAAACCTTATTGATATAAGTCTCTTGAGACAAGCTCAGAATACAACACGGTCCGTCTCGATGTATTTTTATGCCAATGACATAAGATGTATCACCAATATCCTTCATTTTAAAATTTTTAGAGAAAAATTATTTTACCTCATACAACAACCATTTATCATTGGATGCAAGTAAAATATCATCCACATATAAGACAAGGAAACAAGTCTTACTCCCACTAACCTTCTGGTATATACATTGATCCAAAATATTCTCTTCAAAACCGAATGAAGAGATAATTTCATCAAATTTTAAATACCATTGACGGGATGCTTGTTTCAATCCATATATAGACTTTTTCAATTTGCATACCAATTGCTCACCATCACTAGAGGAGAATCCTTCTGGTTGTTTCATGTAAACCTCTTCCTCTAGATCACCATTCAAAAATGCTGTTTTCACATCCATTTGTTACAATTCCATATCAAAATGTGCAACCAATGCTAAAATTATGCGAAGAGAGTCCTTTTTAGATACAGGAGAAAAGGTCTCATTGTAATCAATTTTTTCTTTTTGAGTATAACCTTTTACAACAAATCTTGCCTTATATATTTTGATATTACCTAATGAGTCTTTCTTTATTTTGAAGACCCATTTACACCCTATGGCTTTCGCCCCTTTAAACAATTCAACAAGATCCC
>JAODPA010145406.1:0-15461 GCA_025585075.1 Nepenthes mirabilis
ATTGAAATGAGTTAAACTAGAGTAGCGCTTGATGCGTACTTGACTAATGCATGAATGTGTTTTAAATAGAATACTCACACTTGAGGCGTGTACAAGTGACACTGATATGTATTTAGACCAAAATATTAGTACCTGATAAATGCTTATTAGATAATCTTGCGTAGCACTGAATTAGCATGTAAATCTTAATTTTTTATTCGTAACTTATGACATTATTACATATATTGAGTCAATTTGAATAATAATTATAAAATAGAATTTGAGGAAAAATCAAATTAAAAGGGATTAGGCCAACGTTAATTAGCGTCCCTCTCTACGCTCGTGCTTGTTTGAGACAGTAGCTGTGCACCTAATAAGTACTTATGAGACGCTTGTGTATGTTTTAGGTAAAATATAGGACGCCTAAGGTTCGCTTGTAACGTAAGTAGCTTCGTTAAATTTCGAGGACAAAATTTTATAAGTGAGGGAAGATTGTAAGATACAGGTATCAAAAATATGGTAAATTCTAGTAATTAAATAGATGAATTAAGTTAAGATAAGTGAAATTGAAAAAAATAAGAAATTAACTTAGTTCAACAAAATTACAGGGTTGAGCCTACTATGAGCTCGAGCCCAAAATGAGGTGCAGATTCCAGTAGCACTAGGCTCGCCGTGGACTTGAGTAAAACGAGGGCGCAAAATCACGACAAAGTCGCGCTTGCTGCTGGGCTCGAGCAAACAAGGAGGCGTTATTTTACGAATGTAAACACCCGCTACATGCTTGCTGGAGGCTCAAACGCACCACGGTCCCCTGCCTGGCCTTTGAGCACGGGCTAAAAATCTTCCGACTTGCTTACCTTTTTCGCATTTAAATAGGGAAAGGGAGAGGAAAACTAGGGCATGAAAGTAGAGCACGAAGGGGAGAAGAGGAGAAAAGGAAAGGAAAAGGAGATTTTAGCAGATTTCAATCCGATCAAAATAAAAAAAATATAGATCGGGTTGAGGAAAGTGTACCTCAAACTTTGTTTACCATTTTTACTACTTTTAAATATCTCCGCTTTGACATTTATACTCTAAAACTATCGTTCCTAAGCTTTGATATGAATGTTGCATATTCCTCATGACTTTTGGATTAAATTTCATGTTTACGTAACTGTATTATGATTTATGGCTTTAATTTTGTGATTTGGCTCAATATTTAGGTTCAATTTTCATCCGGAAGCTTCACATAAAACTCTAGGAAAAAAATTAGGAATTTGATGTTTATAAATTTTGAATCTTGTGATATAAATGTTATTTAGTGATTTGTTAAAACTTATCAGATGATTTTTACCTAAAAATTTTACATGGAACTATAGCGTTAAATTATTGAGAACTTCTGAAGCTATCTGAAAGTTTGATTATATGAGTTTGAATGGTCCTTGAGGCATGATAAGCTAAGAACTAAGAAATAAGAACAATGATACCATCAGTTCAGTTAAATTAGTAAGAAATTAGACCTAGGACTGTCGTATGGTCAGGTAAGGTTTTTCGGCATGCCTTAGAATGTTATGGTGGTAATCGAGGATAACTCCATCCCTGGAGTGAAACATGGTCCGCCTCTCCTTGGGGTGTTAAATCGAGAGGATAGAGACTTTTAAACATCGAACTTTAGACAATGAAAACTTTTGAATATCTACCTTAGATTATGCGGAGTGAATACAATTTATCCTCGATTATTTACTCCCTTGACTAGTAGGGTCTACTAGTTTATGTCTCTTTGGATAATAAAAGTGAATTTGAAGAATAAGTGAAGTTTGAAATTGACTTATGACTTTCGACATGCTCTTGTAACGATTCATACTTTTTCTCACTTTTTCCATATGCATTTCGTTCTTTGATAATCCCATGGCATTTTCCTCTATTGTATTTATATTTTGCATGAAAATTTTACTTGCATGCTTTTATGGTACCTTACTAGGTTTCTACTCACTTTGTTTATTTTTATCGCCTTTCTAGATGAGACAATAGAGTTGATGTCGAATGAGCAAGAGTGAAAAAGGGATCTAGTTAATGAAACTTTGAGGTGTCCCGAAGTCTCTTGAAGAACTTTGGAGTTAGATAATTTTGTGAATGTAAATGACTAATTTTCTGGATGGAAACTGCATGATTAATAGTCATAGCATACTACTTTTGCTTCCGCAGAATTACCTTATGGATTTAGTTTTGCTCCCACGTTTTATTTTGAAATTATACAGGTTCCTAGATGACATCTCTCATTTAAACTCGAAATAGTAGATAGGATGTGTCGTGTTAGAGCCATGGATGAATATGACATTTTGATAATCCTATGTTTTTATTATGAATGAATGTTAAAGCCAATTTATTTGCATATTTATTCAGGTTGTTTGTATTGGCTTTTGTCTAGTTTTATATAAAACTCTACCCGATTTTCTGTAAAAATTTGTGTTAATTAGTTTTTGTTTAAGTATGAATTGACGAAGGTTATTAGAGAAAAATGGCCCGTTCCATCACATAATCCATCCGAGAGCTAGTTATTAAAGTGATAGATTAGGTCAAGGCAAGTATACTCTTACCCTCCTTTTTTCCTTCTTTCGATCTTTATTCATTCTTCATCGGCGATTATCATTTTAATACCCACCCAAATCATAAAAATATGTAGCTCATAATTATTGTTTAAAGTATTTATGGTTGATTGTCCTTTTTTCCCTCTAATTCACCTGGTTTGGCTTCACCAAACCCTAGACTGGCGCCCGGCACAGGTTCTCCCCTTCCCTTTACATTTTATGCTTAATTGTCCCCAAATTATGAGTTCCATGTCCTAGTTATGCACATACATCAATTGGGCATCCGATCTCCCAAGTATTGACCCATTCGTGATGTCTGAAAGCTCTAAAATGGCCCTGGCATTACTCACACGAGATAAATGAGAATTTTGCATACTTCCACCCTATCTAATTGTTATAAAAATTATATTTAATTGCATATGACTAATTGTTTGTGCTCCGTTTGTGAAGGAAATGCATCCTGGAAGCCCCCAAAGTGATAATTCCATAAGGTGATAAGGAATTCTAATCCTTCCTATGTATTATATTGTCCGTGCACCCAAATTGACTCGTGAAAAGATTTAAATTCGAATGAAAGATAATAATCATATATATAATCAAAGGGAAGTCCACAATGTGATATGTGATCGAATAGTTCTCCCGGATGGAGATATTATGAATTGAATTATGGTGGGCCTTTCCTCTAATAAATAAGAAGCCATGAGACTAGGACAATGGAAATATGCTACAAAGATAATACCCCTTGGCCTGCCATAAGCATTACAGTAGAGACTCGATGATTACTCCAACTGCGTATTGTAACAGGTAATACTATTGGAAAGCCTTAGGATATTACTGTGAAAGGACGAGAACTACCTCTGGACCCTGAGAGGTTAGGGTAGTGTTTTATCGGCCCTGTACGACCAAGACATAGGCATACTGTTATGCCACATGGTGTTAGGCCTTTTTAGGTAAAGGTTTGTTATTGGGCGTTGAGTATGTCGTTCGGCCTTAGATTATGAGGAGCATCATAATCCTTCCTCGTCCTCTCACATCTTTAGTTAGTAAGGCTTATCAACCCTGATCCGCAAAAATAAATAATCATGCATAAATTATATTTCAAGGAGAAGTAAATTACGCTTCAAAGAATAATTGATCATGTTCCTACTTATGCATCTCCTTTGTGATTATATATCTTTCGTCTACTTTACTTTACTTATATTGTCTACTACTTTTGAATATGATGGACTTGTTGAACTGTTAACTCACCCATACTTCTCTTTCCTTCCAGATGAGCAAGCTGTCGTACCCGACGAGTCCGAATAGGCTATAAGCACAGGATAGGCAGCTAATACAGATTGGAGAGCTTTTGAGGGTTTAGTTTTATTATCTTGTATGAGACATAAATAATACATTATTTATTTTGATACCTACGGTTATGTATGTGTATGTCTTGATGATGATGATGATGGACACATAGTTTAGTTTCCGCTATCTATGATGTATATTATGCTTCTGCAGGTTCCCTTTTGTGGTTATGTTGGGTTTCCTAGTTAGCAACCTTTCTGAGTCGGCATCGTATCGGAGTTACGACGTCGGTGCCACCCGTGTATTTGTTGTGGCGTTTGGTGATCCTGTGTATATGTTGTTTGTATTTGTGGATACTATATATGGATTTGTACAGGTTTATATTTGATGGACATCCATTTTATAAACGAAATTTTACCAAATTTTTAATAGAATTAGTCAGTCCGTCACAAGTATTTTCATTCCGGTACCCACCCAAAACATGTAAATTATGGAACACATGATCATTGCATGAATTATTTGTTATTTAATGTCTAATTTCCCTTCTTTTTCCATGGATCAGCTTTGCCTAAACCATAGACCGGCACCCGACAACCATTTGCTCATTATTTTAAGTTCCAAGCTTATGTTAGCCCTAGATAACAAAAACACATACCTTGAATAGGATTATTTACCATTTAGGTGTCTAATTTTTAATGTTTTGCTCTATTTTGCAAATTTAAACCCCTAAACCTGCGTGATTACTGTTCACCTGAGGTCCTAGGTTGTAATGAAACGGGTTCTATCTTTTAAGACCATCTGTTAACTATCATATTTGTCAAATAAAAACTAATATGCTCTTATTTTATTACATTAAATTCTATAGAAATTTTGGTAGAGTTTACTCTGTAATTGGACAAAAATCATATATGCAACCAGTTCAATTAAACATAAATAAGTATATAAATATCCAGATTGTAAACTTTACTCCACAATACATACACAGGACCCACAATTATCATATTATCCATGGCTCTAATACAATCATCTCAACTATTCTATTGAATCAAAAAGAGAGATGCCATCTAGGTACCTTTATCAACCCAACATCATACTTGTAGAAGCATAACTAGAACCATAGCCAAATTTGTAGAAGCATTCTATGTCATCATAAAATATACCATACCAAATTTTAATTCACAACAATCCACAATGGCGTTAATTATTTACATTCACTTTATATATAGATCAAAATAGCTAAAACTTATAAGTCTTTGAGGTCCAACTATCTCCCTTTAGCTATCCTCTACCTTTGCTCTTTATAATCAAGCAATCGGTTCAGTGGTACTATCTGGAAGGGAAACGAAAACAGCAAGGGTGTGCTTTAAGCTCAGCAAGGTACCATAAAGTGAGACATGAAAATTTTCACATAAAACACACATATATATAATTACATAAAAAAATGCATGCGAAATAAATAATGCATATTGATAATGTAAGAGTACGAAACAATGTGTGAGCATAAGTGTGAACTTGAGGTCAAGAATATGTGGTCAAAAGTTTACTATGGTTCATTGTATTCTTTCCACTAGTTATTCTTTCCTTTATTAACATGCCAAAAGTGTCAATATGCATACGAAAAGGGGTAAATACATAAACCGATGCATCAATATGAGCTAGAAGATAAAATCTTGTCTTGTTTACTTTACCTTTTTCTTTTATATGATTCTTCTTCTGAGTTCTTAGTATAAATTCTCTTATTATCTTGAGGGATTAAGGCTGGTAGACCCTACTAGCGGAGGAAGTGAATAATCGAGGATAGATTGTGATACTCTACACAATCAAAGGCCTTAGTTCTTCTTTCTTTCATAACCAGATTTGTGTTACTCCTCATCTTGAGGACCATTCTTTCATCTCATGTGTCCTCATCACGAGGACCATTCTTTCATATCTATATATCATCATATTTTCTCCTCATCCTGAGGAGGTCCATTCTTTCATATTCATACATCATCTCATGTTTTCTACTCATTTACATCCCGAGGACCAGGATGTCCACCTTATTTACATCCCGAGAACCAGGATGATCTTAAATTCTTGGTTCTTGGTTCTTTCTTCCTCATTCATACATAATCTCATGATTATTTATTATTTGTCCCCCATAGTAACGCCCCAAGGAAGGCGGTCTACGTATCACTCCGTGGACGGAGACGGAGTTATTCTTGATTACCATTATAACATCCTAAGACTTGCCAAGAATATCACCTGTTTCACTAAGTGGCCAGGATATGGGGCCAGGGTATCTCGAGTCTCCACCGCAATATTCGTGGTTGGCCAAAGAATATTACCTGTTGAACAATCTTTGGTCCAGTTTCTTACTATTTTTACTTAACTTAGGGATCTTGATTCTTAGTTTATGATTCTTAACCTTGATTCTCAACCATCAGTGGTCACTTGAACTGATTCTTTCATATCATCTCGTTTTTTTAGTCTTAAATTGTCATTCTTCAGTGACCACTTCATATGGAGTACCTTACTTTATATAATTATATCTGTCAGATAATCTTTTAGAATGACTTTCAATCAAATCACAGATAAAATTCTTTAATTTGTGTTCTTGCTTCATAATAGAACCTTTACATATCATAACTCATTATTCATGATCCTTGTATCTTTATCTTAATTCTTATTATTCGGATATCACATTTTTTCATATAATTAAATTCTTCAAACAAATCTTGGAGTTTTCGGTTATTTTTAATAGTATAACATTTAACAACAGTTTAAATACCAATATCTATTAAGCTTAAATATTTCATAATATAATATCTTCATGCCATAACTTATTTTTCATCATAAATTTTCCAAATTTTCATTATAGGGTTTGGTAAACAGTGCACGGATACAATCCGAAAGTGTAACAAAAAATATATATTGAAAATAAACTCACCAATCACAATACTCATGTTTAATCATGCACTTATTCATAATATCATGAGAAAAATGAAAAACATGCAGTATTATATACAAATCTTAAAAGAGAAAAAAATTTTAGAGTAAGCTAAAAACAATAATAATGAAAAATAAAGGTTATAGTATAGTTGCCTTAACCTAATTTATTATTTTCCTTACTCTGATCAGGTTAGAAGTGACGAAGAATGCATTTTCTTTTCTCTTTTCCTTTTCCTTTCCTTTCCCTCTTCTCGCTGCTGTCGTGTGCGTTTTCTCTTCTCCCTTCTCTCTCCTTCCCCCTTCCCCCTTTTTATAAATGCACAAAAGATTGGTAGGAAGGTTCTAGATTGTACTCGAGCGGCGCTCGAACACACATCAAGCGCCAACGCACACCAACGGGTCACACTCAAGCGCTCGTTGAGTGCCCTTTGGGCGTGACATTCTATTTTTCACGCCCGGATGGCGCCTTGAGTGCTCCTCAGGCACTGCATTCTGTTTTTCGTGCCCGGATGGCACCTTGAGGGCAAGTCGGGCGTGGGTCAGGCCCACATCAAGTCTACAGCGAGCCTACTTTGCGTTTTTACCGTTCGGGACCCGTTTCGACCCTTCTAACCCAATGTTTCAAATCCTTGGATTTTAATTTTGATTATATAACCTTAATAAGCCATGATTACCATAATTTAAAACTTGAAATCTTAGTTACGGATTAATATTTTACGGTTTACAACTTCACTTCCTGATCTTACCAATTCCGGATATTTAAGCTTTTCAAATCAATTCCTTCCATACCCTTTGACCTCAATTCACCTATTTTAATTTAATTACCTCGCAATTATCATATTTTGAAAATCTAAAACCTCACTACTCATTTTTACCACATCATAAAAATCGGTACCTTACATACTCTAAATTTAATTATATTAATTTAATGACTGGGATTTACTATGTTTTAGAAATTGAGTCATTACAATCTCCCCCACTTATAGAAATTTCATCCTAAAAATTTAATGATCCTCAAATCTCATATAAAAAGGGGGTAATTCTTCCAAATTTCTTTCCTGCATTTTCAAGACACATTCTTGATGAGAAGGTCTATCCCAAAGAACTTTAATCAATTGAATTGTCTTGGTTCTTTATACTTAAGGTTTCTTTCTTGTTTTGAGGCTGGGACCTTACCATAAGGCAATTTCTTGATTTCACATAATGGTGGAACCCAATTATAAATCTACTTCCTCCATCATTGGTATATGGAAATATCATGATAATCCACCCAACTTAAAAAATAAGCCCTTTGATTAACCCTCTCTCCAACTTAATATACAAGTTTAGATGAATAGATAGACTCTTATTTCGATTCATCCTAAGTTTCAAAGATGATCATTCACTTGGACCGTAACTGTATCCTAGAATTTGCAAATGAAGGCCAACATATTTCTGCCACGCTACTCTAATTAATCCATTATAAGGACACTTAGAATTCCTCTAACACTCAGGTTCATGGATCATCATCGGCTTTTAAGTTATATGACTGCTATGGCCCCAAGAAAATTCCTGAAGGTATTGATATAAACTTTCCAGTATAGCTTCAAACTATTATTTTTCCAATTAATCAAACATCTAAAATCCTTGCCGTCTGATAATCCTGAAACAATGCCTCAATAATTTTTGAAGCCTCAAAACTCCAAATACGCCAATGAAATATCGATAACTTCCCAAACCAAAAATTCCTAATAGTAAATTATCTATAATATACCCGCTTACACCGCCGCATGATTATCAGCTCTTTCTGACACAAATATTCATATCCTTAAAATTATAAAATAATTGTCAATTTCGAGAGAAACACTGATAAGTTTTCAAATAGAGATCTCAATTACTAATTCCAATCATGAGTGGAATAATTTTGGTCACGGAACTCTCCCCCACTTAGGTCCAAGGCATCCACCCATATGTGATGCAGGAATAACAAAATCCCCATATCTTCCATATTCGCATTTTCTTCTATGTTGTTGGATTCTTTCGAATCAATCCAACAATAATATTCTCCAATTCCAGAAAGTCTATTTTCATAATCTTATCCTGATAGATGTCGAATACTTCCTAATTAAATTCCCTATAGACGCTACAGTCCTCGAGGAACACTTAACAGGCATTCTATCAGCTTCACCTAGATTCCAGAGAAATGCACACGTCTAAGACATCAATTAGTCCTTCCTAAGGAGCCATTGGTAAATCCTTACAGGACCACATTCATGCTCTTAAAAAACTACGTGCCCAATTTAACATCTCTCATGACCAAACTCATACTTTTCCCTGATTGGGCACACGACAAATTTTCCTTTATAACTCAAGGTACTCTCCTTAACCAAAGTTAATACTCCCTATGCTTCTAGAAATCCTTTAATGAGGTTATCACAAAGAGTGATATAACTATGTTTGGAAGATCAAATCTATGATTTTCCTCAAAATGCCTATGCTCCTACAAAACCCAAATAACATCATTGGAGCTCATAACGGCTATGTTTTAATTTTGAAAGTCACCGTAAACAAAATTCATGATTATCAATAATTGATAATATTAACACTACGAATTATTCGTAGGAAACATCAAGCTCCGTCAATAGATTAAATAGTCTACCTATTCATTCTCCGATTCCGGTTTATCAGACAATTTATCCCTCGACAACCGAGTTTTAATCATCCACATGTAACCTTCATCCATTATTTTACCTACCCCAAAAGTCATAGAGTAATCCTTAATAGGCATTAATCAATGCTTCCTCAAGTCTACACAAAATCCTCAAATATCAGAGTCACTCTCGACACAACATCAAATTTTTGATCAACAAAGAATCGACTAAACCTTCTTCTTTTAAGAAATAGCCCTAAATATCATATCAAGATTTGGCACCACAACTATGGCCATGTCAGCTAACAAATTATATTTACAGATCCAAAAGTATCACAGACCTCAATGCAGCTCATATAAAATTTATGATCCTCCAATGACAGATAGACTTAGGAAACACAAACGAAACATTAATATAGAATCTCAAGATCATACATATGCTGAATTATCATGGCTCGGAACTCTTGTCCCCTAACACGGTAGACATCACCCCAACACTTGTGCTATCATCGTGAAACCTCGATTCCCAGGCACTAGACTTCTTTACTATCCAACCCATGGAATATAGGAAATCCCTAATCTTGTAATAAGATTATCCTCAATTGAAACATGCTCCCAAAATCTCTTCCAAACAAAATATTCAACTACAAGCATCCATAACATATCCTGAGATATCTCTTTATCGACCCATAACTCTTTTCATATCAACCTCCCAATGTCGACTTACCTTTTATCTTGTATGAGACAACATCATCTTATCTCCTTTCAAACATTCAATTATCACAAACACCATTTCAATTATTAGGGCCTATAACTCAACCTCAACAAGATCCAAGCTATCCAGAAGTTTGGGCCTTAAATATTTTTAAAACTATTGTAAATCAACATTTTTGGATTTGTTACACCAAACTTACTCTAAGCTACACTATCCTCAAGCCATTCATTCCACTTTATTCATCATATTCGATCATTATAGCAAATTATTCACCAGAAAACCTCAACCCAGAGATAATTAGACTTAAACTTTGAACTAAAATCAACTACTTAGACCTTGAAATGACAATAACATACTCAAATTCTAGCTCGTAACTTAGTCCTAATCCAAGTTGGTCATCCAGATAAACTAAAATCGTCGAGCCTAACTTAACTGCCCTAAGTCTACATTCATTGATCCGATCTGTCTTAATCTAATCTAAGCTTCCGCGTAAGATTTAACTCAAAATCTAAGGCATCTCTTTTCTCTGATACCATTTATAACGGAACGGATTTTATCTTTTAAGACCATCCGTTAACTATCATATTTGTCAAATAAAAACTAATATGCTCTTATTTTATTACATTAAATTCTGTAAAAAATTTGGCAGACGTTTCGCTGTAATTGAACGAAAATCATATATACAACCTGTCTAATTAAACCTGTACATGCATATAAATATCCAGATTGCAAACTTTACTCCACAATACATACACAGGACCCATAATTGCCATATCATCCATGGCTTCAATGTAGTCATCTCAACTATTCTATTGAATCAAAAAGAGAGATGCCATCTTGGTACCTTTATCTACCCAATGTCATACCTGCGGAAGTATAACTAGAACCATACACAAATTTGCAATAGCATTCTATGTCATCATACAATATACCATACCACATTTTAATTCACAACAATCCATAATGGCATTAATTATTTACATTCACTTTATATATAGATCAATATAGCTAAAACTCATGAGTCTTTGAGGTCCAGCTATCTCCCTTTAGCTATCCTCTACATTTCCTCTTTATAATCAGGCAATCGGCTCAATGGTACAATCTAGAAGGGAAATGAAAACAGTAAGGGCGAGCTATAAGCTCAGCAATGTACCATAAAATGAGACATGGAAATTTTCAAATAAAACACACATATATATAATTACATAAAACAATGCATGCGAAATAAATAATGCATATTGATAATGCAATAGTAGGAAACAATGTGTGAGCATAAGCATGAACTTGAGGTCATGAATATGTGGTCAAAAGCTTACTATGGTTCATTTTATTCTTTCCTTTAGTTATTCTTTCCTTTATTAACATGCCAAAAGTGTCAATATGCATACGAAAAGGGGTAAATGCATAAAACGATGCATCAATATAAACTAGAAGATAAAATCTTATCTTGTTTACTTTATCTTTTTCTTTTATATGATTCTTCTTCTGAGTTCTTAGTATAAATTCTCTTATTATCTTGAGGGACCATGGCTAGTACACCGTACCAGTGGAGGGAGTAAATAATCGAGGATAAATTGTGATACTCCACACAATTAAAGGCCTTAGTTCTTCTTTCTTTCATAACCAGATTTGTATTACTCCTCATCTTAAGGACCATTCTTTCATCTCATTCGTCCTTCTTATCACAAGGACCATTCTTTCATATCAATATATCATCATATTTCCTCCTCATCCCAAGGAGGATGATTTTTTCATATTCATACATTATCTCATGTTTCCTCCTTATTTACATCCCGAGGACCAGGATGTCCACCTTATTTAAATCCCGAAGACTAGGATGATCATAAATTCTTGGTTCTTAATTCTTTCTTTCTCATTCATACATAATCTTATGATTCTTGATTCTTTGTCCTCCATAGTAACGCCCCGAGGAATGAGATCACGTATCACTCCATCCATGGAGTTATCCTCGATTACCACTGTAACTTCCTAAGGCTTGCCAAAAATATCACCCACTTTACTAAGCGGCCAGGATACGGGACCAGGATATCCTCGAGTCTCCACAGCAATATTCATGGGAGACTAAAGAATATTACCTGCTAATAATCCTTGATCCAATTTTTTACTATTTTTACTTAACTTATAGATCTTAATTCTTAGGCCATGGTTCTTAATATTGATTCTCAATCATCAGTGGTCACTTAAACTGATTTTTTCAGATCATCTCGTTTCTTTAACCTTAAATTGTCATTCTTCAGTGACTACTTCATATGGAATACTTTACTTTATATAATTATATCTTTCAGATAATTTTTTAGAATAACTTTCAATCAGATCGCAAATAAAATCCTTCAATATGTGTTCTTGCTTCATAATAGAACATTTACATATCATAACTCATTATTCATGACCCTTGCATCTTTATCTTAATTCTTATTATTCAGATATCACATTTCTTTGCATAATTAAATTCTTCAGATAAATCTTGGAGTTCTCGATTATTTTTAACAGTATAACGTTTAACAACAGTTTAAATACCAATTTTTATTAAACTTAAATATTTCATAATACAATATCTTCATGCCATAACTTATTTTTCATCATAAATGTCTCCAATTTTTGTTCTAGGATTTGATGAACAATGCATGGACACAATCCGGGCGTGTAACACAAAATATATATTGAAAATAAACTCACCAATCACCATACTCATGTTTAATCATACACTTATTCATAATATCATGAGAAAAATAAAAAAATATGCGGTATTATATACAAATCTTAAAAGAGAAAAATTTTAGAGTAAGCCAAAAACAATAATAATAAAAAATAAATGTTAGGGTACACTCGCCCTAGCCTAATTTATTGTTTTCCCTACTCTAATCAGATTGAAAGTGGCAAAGAATCCTTTTTCTTTCCTCTTTTTCCTTCCCTTTCCTTTCCCTCTTCTCCCTACTGTCACGTGTGTTCTCCCTTCTCTCTCCTTCCCCCTTCCCCATTTTTATAAACACGCAAAAGGTTGGGGGAAGGTTCTAGATTGCGCTAGAGTGGAGCTCGAGCGCGCATCGAGCGCTAAGGCACACCAACAGGTCGCGCTCGAGAGCCCGTCGGGCGCAACATTCTGTTTTTCATGCCTGGATGCTGCCTCAGACACTCCTCAGGCATCATATTCTATTTTTCTCTCCCGGATGGCACCTCGAGAGAAAGTTAGGCACGGGATGGCCCACATCAAGCCTGCACCGAGCCTACTTCACGTTTTTACCGTCCAGGATCCATTTTGATCCTTATAATCCAATATTTCATATCCTTGCACTATAATTTTGATTATATAACCTTAATAAGCCATGATTATCATAATTTAAAACTCAAAATCTTATTTACGGATTAATATTTTACAGCTTACAACTTCATATCCCGATCTTACCAATTCCCGATATTTGAGCTTTTCAAATCAATTCCTTCCGTACTCTTTGACCTCAATTCACCTAGTTTAACTTAATTATCTCCCAATTATCATATTTTTTAAATTCAAAACCTCACTACTCATTTTTATCACATCATGGAAACCGATACCTTATATACTCTAAATTTAATTATATTAATTTAATGACTGAAATTTACTATGTTTTAACAACTAGGTCATTATATAGGTATTTTTACATGATTTCACATGGTTTAATTATTAATTAAGTTACATATATTTGGATGTGTTTAATTATATGTTTCATAAATTATGTTTGTTAACCAATTTGAAGAAAATGTTATCTGAAAGCCTCTAAAGTTACATTGGTCTCTCGGTGGTAAGAATTTCTATTCTTTCCTATGCTTTATTATGTCCATGTATATAAATTAAGTCATGAGACGATTTAAATCCAAAAAAAGGTAAAAATTATACAAGTACACGAAGAAAATGCCACAATTTATTATATGTATGATTTGTTCTTCTGACAGGAGAAATTTGTGAAAGACATTTGGTAGGTATTCCTTCAAAGAATAAGAAATTATAAAATCATGACCACAAATTTATATTTCGGAGGATAATATCTCTTGGCAGACCATTGATATTGCAATGAAAACTTAATGACGATCCTAGCCGTGTATTGTAGCAAGTGATATTCCTTGACATGCCTTAAGATGTTATTATAAAAGTACGAGGATTGCCTCTAGACCATGAAAGGTTAGGGAATGTTTTATTTGCCCTGTATACCCGGTGATAAGTATACCGTTTGCCACATGGTATTTGGCCTTGTATACCAGCAAAAGTATATGCTGTCACTACGGGACGTTAAGTATGTAGTTCGGTCTTAGATCATGTGAAGCATCATGATCCTTTCCTCATTCTTCACACTTTTTACTGGTAAGGCCTATTGGTCTTAATCCGTAAAGATAAATATAATTTAAAAAGTGCATTAATTCATGTTTCATATCTTCCTGCATCCTTACATATTGCTTCTATCCCATTTCCAGTTTCATTTGGAATATACAAATGCACTTGTTGAGTACTTGGTTCACCCTTACTTCTTTCTTCCCTCTAGATGAGCATGCTCTTATACCTGACGAGTCCAAATAGGACATAAGAGCAGGATAGGCTGTGGATCTTGCATTGAAAAGCTTTTGGGACTTAATTCATGATTTTTGTATGTGATGGAGTACATTGTATTATTTTGGTACATATATATATATCGATATATTTGTATGGTATTTATGGATACGTAGTTTAGTTTCCACTATATATGATGGATGTATGTATTTTTGCAGGCTTTTATGGTTATATTTGGCTACCTAGTTGGCATCTTATCCGATCCAACGTCATACCCGGAGTTATGAGGTCGGTGCCACCTGTTGTCCTTGTGACAGTTGGGATCCTGTGTGTGTATAGTATGTATATTATGGTTGTTATAAGATAGAGATTTGTATAGGTTTTATATTGACAAATTTCCATTTTATAGACAGAACTCTACCGAATTTTCGGTAGAAAATACGGTCCGTCACAACTACCCTTTGAAATATAAATTCCTGGTCCAATTTCATGATTACATGTTCTTACAAAAATTCCATCCTCATTTATAACATGTTCTCACTCCAGGAGAACGGTTCATTAAAATAATATATCATAGAATTTTCTTCTTATACTTTTCATAATTGCATTATTCCTACGACTTTAAGTCTCCACATAACTTAAATTACATGTATGATCAACATAAAGTATGAAAAAAATTAAAAAATCTTACCACTATGAGTCAAATACAATTTTAGAGCTTCCGGGTAACAAATCACTTCACAAATGCATATAATGTAATTTTCGAAGCACATATAAGATAACATATATAACGTACATATGAATAAATATTAC